>JAJGRW010001345.1:814820-830263 GCA_025461045.1 Carex parvula
TTATATCGGACCAACACAAGGGTATCAAAGCTGCATTGAAACCTGAATACAGATGGGATAGGGATAATTTTGTTCACAGGTATTGTATCCAACATGTTGCAGATAACCTGGTCCAGCGTGTGGGAAGGACAAATGGTACGGAACTAGGTTCAAACAAGGAGCCAGGAAGAAGAAGCCAAGAAGGCTGAAAGAGATGTTCGAAGATTTTGCTCGGTATGTCTAATATTGTCTAATTTATATCATTTTTGTTTCTTTTAGATGCATTTTGTCTAATTTTGCTTTGTTCTATTGCAGCAAAATCCGACGTGTAATGCTTTTCTGAGGAGAGTGGGCAAAGTACGTCCTGATGATGTCATGGAGCCGTCAAATTTTGAAAAAAATTTCCAGACCTGTGATGGAGGGTACCGATTTGGTATCATGACAACAAACGGCTCTGAGTCCCTGAACGCTGTCTTCAAGGATAGCTGAATGTTGCCCGTGGCTGCACTTGTAGATGAGACATTCGCCAAGTGCAATAGGTGGTTTGTTCAACGGCGAGAGGCAGCGACGGAGCAAAGCAATGCAGAACAGCCTTTTTCCAGACGGGTACATGTTAAGCTCGCCAAACGGTGGGAGAAAGCTACAAAAATGGATGTCATCCCATACTGGCACGGCGAAGGTAATTACCAAGTCACGGGCCCAAATGAATATGTTCCAGTGGTCCAAACGCAGGATGGAACTATGTCAATTATTCATAGAAGGTTCCAGTATATCGTGACAATCGGGCCAGAGAGAAAAGTGGAATGTACATGCAGAGGTATCCAATTAACTGAAATTCCGTGCGCTCATGTGTTAGCGGTTTGTCCTCATAGAAACTGGTCACCCAACCTATTTGTTGCCCACTGGTATAGGGTGGACTACCTTCTGAGTACTTGGAATGCACTGTTTGTTCCTTATGGCAATCCTGAAGATTGGCCTACAACCACTACCCCTACAATTGAGCCAAACAAAGATTGGATACGGCGTGGTAGGAGAAAACACATCCGTCAAGATATGACCATGGATGAAATGCAAGGTAGGCGACGGGGGCACCGTCCTCGCCGTTCCACTTCTGACAGGCAGAGGCGAGGTATGTCACATTCATTCCTAATTATTTTCGGTTCCAATGTTGAATAGCTTACTAACAAACATATTTGGGCTGCAGAGGCTCATAACGCAGACTCTGAATCTGAGATCACCTGCGTCTCACCCAGACTCTGAATCTGAGATCGGATCGTCCTGATACCTGCTGTCTTTCCGTGAGGGTTGTCCTTGTACAAGTGATGTCCGTACCATTTCATGCCGAATGCCAGTCGATTTCCATTTTCGGGCTCTCCCCATGGATCCTCGTTCGGCTGAGGTACCCCCACCGGTAGCCGTGACCACGACTAATGCTGCAGAAGCAGCATTGGCCCGTAGATTTGCTTAGTTTTGAGCTATATTTTGAAGAATACCAGCCGTCAGGGACAAGTTAAATTATTAAAATAAGACAACAAGTGCATGACAAGGTAGGTAATTAAAATAAGACATAAATAGCATACTGACCTTGCAACCGTGGCACAAGTTGGAGTAGAGATGTGCTAGGACAGCCCCACCCAAGTTGTACCTGCCGCTCGACGGCTGAAGGTCTCGCAGCAGCTGTAGATACATCATCGGGATGGTATCACCATTTGAATCAGCAAACATGACAGAACCAAATAGGTCCATCACGAATCCCCGTGTGTATCTGTAATATCAAAATTATAGAGCAACTCATTTTTCCGCATGAAACAGAGTACAAAATAAATGTAATACAAATAGTTTGTATGAGTACCTCTGAATCTCGATCGGAGTGGAATCGCTACCTAGACCTCTCGCAAACATAGCTCGCAGCTTCGTCTTGTCCAGACAGTACTTGGACTTCCCCCCGTTGCTGCGTATATCTGGCTCCTCTCCCAACAACTCAGCGAGCATGTAATTAATCGTCATGTCATCTGAATCTGTGGGGTCAGATATGCCACCAACGGGCACGCCCTGGATAGGCAAACCCCATAGAGCACTAACGTCCTGGAGAGTCACTGTCATCTCTCCAAAAGGTAAGTGGAACGTGTGCGTCTCGGGGCGCCATCGCTCCACTAGTCCTGCAATGAGGGACGCGTTAATGGACTTAGTCTCCGACTGTAGAATATCGACCAAATGCTGCACCCCCAAATTTTGCAGATACGCCTCCATGACCGAGTAGTACTGCATGTCCGGATACCGACCCCTGGCATTTATAATTGCCTCACTCTGCGTTCAAAAAAGTAAACAACATGAAAACCTAAAAATACAAAAATTCAACAAAATACAAACTTAAAAAAAAAGTAATCAAGTACCTCTTTAGATGCCTCTGAGACTCGGTGCTCACCGTGAGGCATCCATAATAAAGGACTCAAGTGATCCGTGCTGTCAGTGAAAATGGGCTCATCAACCGGGTCGGCTGCGGGTGGTCTCCTAGGCCGTCCCCTAGCCATCCTATGTTAAAAAAAAGTTAAACATGCTACAATTGGCTAAAATATGCTAATTGCGGTAAAAATATGCTAAAATACGCTAATATGCAAAAAGATGACTATGGAGTCAATCATAACATGCATTATGCCAATAAGAACAAAGAACCACTCCATACAAGCATATTTTTATAAATTTGTATTTTTTTTAAAGATAAGGTTTCCATTAGAAATGTATGAAATCAGTTAATGCAAACTAATTTTATTTCATACAAATTAATGCAAAATAAACTTTCAAATATACAACCAGCAAAAATAACTCATTTATTTGTTGCGAGTATAATTTGTTTAATCACACAAATTTGATGATACATATAGTACATATTAACCTTGGAACAATAGATATAGTTTTTTTTTTAAATTGAAGTAAAGAACAAAAATAAGCTTGTATTATATAATAATATTTTCTACAATTTCTCTAAAATATTAATAAAATAAGATTTTAAAGGAAAATCAATTCTTGAATTAATAAATCTATATTAATTGATTTTTAATGAAATAATAAATATATCCAATTTTACCGATTAAAAATCCAAAGTACAACCTTACTATTAAATATCCCTATTATTCTAATAAAGGAAAGCCTCCAATATCTTCTCAAATTCTCCATTTCTTCCAAATAGAATAAAATCAATATTATTCAAAAAAAAATAAAGTAACATGAAAGCAACTTGATTGAATTTAATATTTAAGTAAATAAATTTTGAGTTTTATCAATTATTGTTTCTTTTGCTACTCTAATCAACTAATAAAATATATTATATTTGTGAATTATGAAGATTATGAACAACATATATATTTGTAAATATTTTAATTATTTATTCTCGTGTTTAGTGAAGACGCACGAAGTCGAAAGTAATTATAGAAAAATGTATTCAAATTTTGTTATTCAACAATGTCAATTACTTCTCTCGGCATCTAATTAACGATAAACTAATTCAATTAATCTAAAATCTAATGTACGCATAAAATTTTGTGTCTAGAAAGAATTAAAATTAAAAAAAAAACCGTACGTGACCATTATAGTTATTTGTAGGTAATGATACGGGGATGATGAGGAATGATAACACTAATAGATTAAATTTTAACTAAGACGAAATTGAGCTTTATTTTAATTTATGTGTTTCCTAAGTTTAGACTTTAAAAATATAATTATTTGCCTGTTTTCTATTTTGAATCCAGTCCGTTTCATTAAGAGAATATGCAATTCTAACTTTATTTTAACTATGTAAATGAATATGCAATTCTAACTTCTTTGAATCACTAATATGTAAAGAATCCTTTATACATAAATTAATATAACAAGAATGAATTAATCTAAAATATTTATAAAACATAAGTGAACACATAAACGAATTAATCCCAATTGACATGTAAATTGCATGAAAACAAAAATAACTTAATATAACTTAAATTTGCATGCCACATAAATTAATAATTTAAACACAAGCAAACAAACAAAATTATAAATGCAATTACATTATAGGAAAATAAACTAATAATCCAATATAAATTAGATCAATATATATTTGGCAGGCATATACACAGAAAATCCAATCTAAATTACAATCTAAATTACAATAGGAAAATAAACTAATAGGAAAATAAACTAATAATCCAATCTAAATCCAATCTAAATTACAATATATATTTGGCAGGCATATACACAGGAAAATAAACTAATAATCCAATCTAAATTACAATATAATCCAATCTAAATTAGACCAATCTAAATTACACAGAAAATTCAATCATTCACAGAAAATTGTAAGTTTAGATTGAGAAATTACACAGAATCGACGACCGGCGGTGAAGAGGCGGAGGGACGGCTAGGCGGAGTGGCGGCGAGGCGGAGGGGCGGAGGCGCGCAGCCTTCTCTTCTTTTTTCCTTTTTTCTGGCGGAGAGGCGACACAGAGAGATCTGGCGGAGAGGCGGAGGGGCGGAGGCGCGCAGCCTTCTCTTCTTTTTTCCTTTTTTCCTTTTTTCTGGCGGAGCCTCCCTTCTTTTTTTCGTTTTTTTTCTGGCGGAGAAGCGACACAGAGAAGAAGAGTCACGGGTGCCGGTTAGGTTTGAATTAAAAACTCAGGCCGCTAGGAATCCTAGCGGTCCGAATTAAGAATTCAGACCGCTAGGATTCCTAGCGGTCCGAATTAACAATTCGGACCGCTAGGAATCCTAGCGGTTTGGGTAGAAATAAAAATCTTTTAAAAACCTGGTTATTTATATTAAAAAATATTTTTTTTTGGGTAAAAATAAAAATCACGGCGTAGAAAGTGACCACTTCAATACGGTTTATTGTAAAAGAAAAATTTCACAAATCCGAAGGTCCCTTGTGTAGAAAGTACCTGTTTCAGTACGGGCGTTGTGAGAGAGATTTTTTTTTATAAACATAAATAGAAAAAAAAATTAACAAACTAGCTTTTGATGGTTTCATTTTTTATAAAAATCATACGTACTGAGATGGGAATTCGGCCCGGGCTATTTTTTTTTTGTGTACGAAATGTTATCTCGGTCTCATGATATTTTTCAATTTTTTTACATCAAACTGTGTGGATACTTATGCAATTTCTTTTTTAACTGTGCCGAGATGTGGACTCGGCCCAACCTTTTCTTTAACTGTGCCGAAATGGGGACTCGGCCTAACGTTTTTTTTCACAATTTCCCACACTGTGCCCAATTCGGTACATAGGTTTTTTTTGTTCCTTCGAATTTTGACCATTTCTGTACAATTTTCAAAATGTTGAAATTTTGATTCTTTTTTTAACCTTGTGCCGAATTGGGTTCTCGGCCTAAAAACAATTTTCCAACCCTGTGCTGAATTCCCAATTCGGCACAGAGTGTTTCTTTTTTGTTAAAAATAAATTTCTAATTATTTAGAATTAGCTTATAAATATCATTTTCTTCTCCCTTTAACTCTCAGCCGTTATTTTTTCTTCTTCTAGCTAAAGATGAAGGTTCATAAATTGAGTGTTAGAAAGTCCATTATCTACAGATCGGCCCTGCATTGTGTTCTTAGTTTTCATCTGAAGATTGTAGTAAGTTTTTTGTTTCAATTACGGTCATATTTTAGATTGTAAAACCAAAAATGATTTTGAAGGTTGATCGTGAAATTTTTGGTATAGAAAATGTCTCAAGTAGTAGTAAATGTGTACCACAGGCGCACCGGCCTGCACATTTTCCGTTTGTAACTCAACCAGTCTTGATGAGCTAATAAGACATATATACGTTGGTATTCGTTTGCTCCCTAGTCAGTTCGATCTGACAATCAGTGCACGTTTGAACACTGCACCACCATGCTCAGCAAAAAATACTAGTTATTTAGCATTAACAACGAAACGATATGACATATAGTGCTTGAACATGCCACTCCGGTACGGAATTTTAAACTTCTTAATTTAGTGGTTAAGTCAGTACCAGTAGTTAGTCAGGCCAATTATGACCCATACCCAGGTAGTGTACCCGAAAGTAGCAGAGAAATACCAGTGCCTGATTCACCCATATATTGTGATGTCCCACCCAAAATACCGGAACCGGATGATTTGCATAATTATTTTGACCAACTGAATAATGATTGCCCTTCTCTATCTAGGTGACTCTCAAACCTAACATAACAATGAGAATTGCTAGTTATAATTCTGACTTGACACAATTGAACATACACACTAAATTCTATTACAAAATGATATTTATAGTCTTCCTAAGAACTAATGGAGCTAGTGGATGATTTTTTTTTAAAAACATAATTAAAAAAATGTTTTACCAAACCAACATAATTATTTTTTTTTACAAAAATCATAAGAACCGAATTGTCAATTCAGTCCGCTTGATTGTTTTTTTGGAAACGAATTGGCAATCCGGTCTCTGTTGATTTCACAAATTTTTAGAAAGGCAGTCATAGAAAATCCGAAAAAGACTCCGGACCAAATTGGCAATTCTGAGCTAACTTTATTTTCCACGCAATTTTCTTCTATAGGGCCATGAATTAAATCGAGGGGTAGGCCTCATTTCTATCAAGAGGTAGGCACATGGATACCACTGGATCTAAATAAAATTTTGAATTTAGAAGTAGACACTTGTCTATTTCTAATTCTATTTGGCGGATACAGGTACATATACGGATATAATTTTAATAATTAAAAACAATATTGGTAATTTAAATTGTTTCATGAAAGTAAAAATGTAGGTCGGATAAATTATGTTGGTTTTTTATCTTATGACTGATATATATGTTGGAACTTTAATTTATAACAATAGCAAAATGCATTGACATTATTAAAGGTTTTTGTTCTTAGGTGTGTGGTACGTTAATTTCTAGAGTGTGCAGCGCGTCCTTTGTGACTTCGTCTCGTTCTGCAACTTCAAATTAATTGGACAGTGATGGCTTTGATGGGAGGGAAGAAATATCGATCCATGCTTGTCATATTCTGCGTGCTGGATACAAACCAATAATAAAGACGACGGGATACAAAAAACAAAAAGATCCCTGTAATTCAGATAGTCCCACGAAAGAACCATAAATAATAGTGAGACATTTATATAGAACTAAGTTTTTAACACAACAAATTTTTGTCGTATCTTCAGCCAGCCCAAAACCCAGGTACTAGGAAAGCGTAGGTTTAAAATTTTGTGGGTTTCATTCACTAATCCGGTTAAGTAAATTGTTCGATACAGATAATTATCCGGATTCGATTTTAAATTCAAAAAATTATTTGAATCCGAATATCCGATTTATTATTTCTCGAATCAAGGATAAAATTGGATAATATCCTCCGATTCGTTTATTAATAATTATTTGCGTCGCCATATAAATTTTACTGTTATCCGGATACTAATCCGGCAAGATATATTTTGGGGGCACAGACCAAATCCCACCGAAGAAAGCCCCAGAAGGAGGGTCCATGCATGCGTTCGTGTCAATCTATCTAATATCGAGAAACACGTGTCTCGGTGCGAACAAGCACACGCTTATCTTTCCGCCGCGTGGTAAATCATGTCCTTCTCTACTTTCACCACCGCTGTAACTTCCCTATAAAGTTACCATCTACCTAGCAGCCTCGTTGTAAGTTGTTACTGCATTTGAAAACCAAAATCGCAAAGGAAATCTAGTAGTAAAATCGAAGTTCGAGGAAATAAACAGAGCCGTGACAATGGCATCAGCAAAAGAGAGAAAGGAACTAGACAAGAAGGCCGGGGAGGGAGAGACTGTGGTCCCTGGTGGGACCGGAGGCAAAAGCCTTGACGCCCAGGAGCGCCTAGCCGAAGGTCTCTTTAATTATATAATAAATTCTATATTTCAACAAAGATATTTGACTGAAGTTCTACAATGTATACTATTTGTTTCCATTTTGTTGTATTTTTGTAAACATTTAAGTAATAAAGCAATGTATTGGATGTTTTGGTCATGCAGGGCGACGCAGAGGCGGACAGAAAGGCGGAGAGGCGAGGCGGGAGCAGATGGGAGAGGAAGGGTACAAGGAAATGGGAAAGAAGGGTGGTCTGAGCACGAAGGAAGAGTCGGGTGGTGAACATGCAGCTCGCGAAGGGATAACGATTGATGAATCCAAGTACAGGACCAAGTCTGATGATTGAGTGTAGGCTAAGCTAGGTAATGTAAGGTAGTGTGTTGTAGTTTAATTAGATTCGTATGTTAGTACGTAGCAGGTAGGCTGGAGTGTTGTTTTGTTGACTAGTTAGTTTATGTTGTGGTGCTTTTTGCTGGGAGCCTGGGAGAAGACTCCGTGGGTGTATGTGCTTGTACTGAAGTACTAATATTAAGTACTAGTAAATGTTAGCCAATAGTATGCTGGAGTGGAGTGTTGTTGACTAGTTTTTGCTGGGAGCCTGGGAATATGACTCCGTGGGTGTATGTGCTTGTACTGAAGTACTAATAATTAGAAGTACTAGTAAATGTTAGTTAAATAGTATGTATTTTTTTTTAAGTTCCGTGGATTTGCTTGGTTGATCTGATGCATGATTGGCTGAATTTATTTTTGTAGGTTGTGTTTTTCGGGAAAAAAATCAGATCTGTTTTTTTTGTGTTGTTGGAGCTGTTTTTTTATGCTTGGGAGGAAATCAGACGGGTCTGTTTGTTTTTGGGGGAGAAACGATGCAGACCCTTAAATTTTGAAGAATTAATGTGGAAATTGTGAAATTTTTCATTGTACCCAAGTTCTTCTCTCGTCGGTACAGAATTAATAATAACTCAAAACAGTTTGAACCAGTTAAATGTACTTCGTTTATATAATTGTTCGTCGTTTACGTTTTGTGATGCATTCGCTGTTTGTGGAATGGGTTAAAGAGTGATGATATTAACACTACTTATTTTTTAATAACACAATATTAAATATTTTATTATATAGATAATTTTATTCTTTATACTTGGTATTTCTTTTAAAAACTGATTCTCTCTCATGTTACTGCGCTGCCTTTTTTGAGTCGGCTTTCCAAAATGTGAAAGTGATAATGCCCTTGACATTTCGTTAGGCATAAGTTCTCCACTGTGATTTGTTAAAGCCATTGCTCATATATCTTTATCATGAGATAATTTTTCTTAAAATTGAGTTATGTTTATAAAATATGTTATTTTGTTTAGATCTATTTTTTTTTCATATATTATTTCTCGATCTTTTTTTGGGATTTTTTTCCTAAAAAAATTACATTTATAAAAGTAAGTAAATAATTTTTTGTTTTAATTCATTATTTGTTTTTAGTCGCATCTTAAGATTTAATTATATTATTAAAATCTAGTAATATTGTATATATCGATTTATTTTATCGAGTTTCACAAATTTTATTGGTAATTTAAAATTCGAGTAAATATTGTTTAACTTGATTTATTTTATTTATTAATTTTATTTAGCTATTTGAATTTTTTGAAAATTTGCTCCAACAATCTTAAGCATATTTCTTAATTTGGATAATATTTTGCTAATATTTGTATGATTTATTATTATGATTTTCATATTTAAATTTAGTAATTATATTAATGAAATTATTATTATTCAGAAAATGCATTCGATTATTATTTATAATTAAATTAAAATCGGAGGTATAAGAGAATAGAAAACTGAATAATTAAACTTAGAAGATTCTAAGTTCACGTAGCTGTTAATCTACGATATATTATAAAATTGAAATATTAACTCAAAATTACGATAAAACTAATTCAGTATTTTTATACGAAGAGATTAATATGAACTCAATTGTTAAATACATTATTATATATTTTCATCCAAGAGATATTATCATTAATTTGAAATTATTTTTTTGATTTCATTCATTGTAACATATATAAGTTTATTTAGTGTTTTATGTTTGCATGTATAGAAATTAATTAGATCGAAGCTTTGCACTATAATATCAAATTGATTAATTTAATATTTAATTACAAAGGTGCTTTCAGTTATTGAAAACCATGATAATTATTTACATTTATTTGATATAATCATTATGCATAGTTTAAAATGATATATTTGTTTCATTGATCTTTAATGGCATCAGATTCTAATAAACAAAGAGGAAATTAACTTTCATAATCTTCAATTAGAAGTTTAGAACTTGATAAAAATGGAAAATACGATAATTGGAAAGATTTTTAAAGATATTTAAAGAAGGTTAAAATTGTTCATAAATTTATTTTTTTTGAAAATATTGTGCTAATATAAAAATTTGTGGTGTTACTATACTTACCCTTTGAATTATAAACAATTTTGGTCAAAAGATTTAACGCTACAAATTCCTATATATAGGTACTTTATGCTTGGATGACATTTTTTACTCATTCCGAACAAATAAATTTTTGCGTTGTCGTGTTTCTCTTAACAGATGTCTCACTGTCAATATTGTTTTCATCCTTGCACAAGATTTCGCTTTTCTAAAAAAAAAGGTTAATCGGAAGGGTCCTTGCACGTAGAAGTGACCGCTTCAATACGGTTATTGTAAAAGAAAAATTTCACAAATGCGAAGGTCCCTTGTGTAGAAAGTACCTGTTTCAGTACGGGCGTTTTTCATGAATTTTTGTATAAACAGAAATAGAAAAACAAAAATTAACAAACTAATTTAATGGTTTCATTTTTTATAAAAATCACAAGTACTGAGATGGAAATTCGGCCCGGAACATTTTTTTGTGTGTGCCAAAATGTTATCTCGGTCCCATGATTTTTTTCAATTTTTTTACACCAAACTATGTGTATACTTATGCAATTTTTTTTTTTTAACTTCGCCGAGATGGGGACTCGGCCCAACCTTTTTTAACTGTGCCGAGATGGGGACTCGGCCCAACATTTTTTTCACAATTTCCCACACTGTGTCCAATTCGGTACAAAGGTTTTTTTGTTCCTTCAAATTTCTGCCATTTCGGTACAATTTTGGAAATGTTGGAATTTTATTTTTTTTACCTTGTGCCGAATTGGATTCTCGGCCCAAAAACAATTTTCCAATTCTGTGCCGAATTCCCAATTCGGCACAGTGTTATTTTTTTGTTAAAAATAAATTTCTAATTATTTAGAATTAGCTTATAAATATCATTTTTTTCTCCCTCTAACTCTCAGCCGTTATTTTTTCTCCTTCTAGCTAAAAACGAAAGTTCATAAATCAAGTGTTAGAAAGTCCATTATCTACAGATCGGCCCTGCATTGTGTTTTTAGCTTTCGTCTAAAGATTGTAGTAAGTTTTTTTTTTCAATTACGGTCATATTTTAGGTTGTAAAATTAAAAATGATTTTGAAGGTTGATCGTGAAATTTTTGGTACAGAAAATGTCTCAAGTAGTAGTAAATGTGTACCACAAACGCGAAATTTCATACGCACCGATCTGCACATTTCCTGTTACTAAACCAGTCTTGATGAGCTAAGAAGACATATATGTTGGCATTCGTTTGCTCCCTAGCCAGTTCGATCTGACAATCAGTGCACGTTTGAACACTTCACCACCATGCTCTGCAGAAAAATACCAGTTATTTAGCATTAACAACGAAACGATATGGCATATAGCATTTGAACATGCCACTCCGATACTGAATTTTAAACTTCTTGATTTAGTGGTTAAGTCAGTACCAGTAGTTAGTCAGACCAATTATGACCCATACCCGGGTAGTGTATGCGGAAGTAGCAGAGAAATACCAGTGCCCGATTCACTCATATATTGTGATGTGCCACCCGAAATACCGGTATCGGATGATTTGCATAATTATTTTGACCAACTGAATAATGATACTGGCTCAAACACAAGCTCAGACCTTGGGGACCCGGTTGTCAGGGAAGATAATATGGCCGAAATTGAGGATGAGATTATAGTTCAAGATGTAATGAAGTAGTGGCAAATGTCTATTTCCTTTATTAATCGGGGATTGCAGCATCATTGTCCGGTATTTAATGACGATGTGCCGATGCCGTACAAAGATGAAGTATTTTTGGATATCCACCCAGTCTGGACGGTCCATTTTCGGTGGGGCAGATGTTCGACTCCAAAGTTGATCTTAAATCCGAGTTGGGTAGATTTGCCATGAAACATTACTTAGAATTACAACAAACCCAGAGCAATCGTAGTGCCTATGTGGTTATATGTAAAGTGCAGGGGTATTAATGGAGATTATACGCAAAAACCACTGAAATGGACAATTAGACAATTGCAACAAACCCATACGAGCATAGTTGTTACAGTACTGCTTGTACAGTAGACAGTCGTGAGATGACTGCCATGATGATTGCAGATATAATCAGACCTGGTCTCATGGCGGACCTGGAGATGTCAATAAAAGCATATCGATTTGTAGTTAGAAATGTGCACAAAATGGTGCAGCCTTCATACAACAAGATTTGGAGATGGAGGGAGCTGGCTATTGTTGATTTATTTGGTTCTTGGAAAAAAACCTACGAACTGCTACCGTCTTTGCTCGGTGCAAATCATAGGTCTAACCATGCACACAATACAGAATTGAGAATGAACCATCTACACGTATAGGCGTCCATATTTTCACTTGTGTGGCATGAACTTTCGGTCCATGCATTCAAGCCTGGTCATATCTCCGACCAGTTATAAGTGTAGATGTTGGACACTTATCCGGCAGGTATAAAGGGAAACTACATGCAAAATATAATTAATTATGCTACATGCGAACAATTACTCCACATGCAAAATAAATAATACAACAATTAGTTGAATTACACTACAAAAAGCTATATTACACTATAAAAAACTAAAGAGGAGGGTTCCAGTACCTCATTTTTTCATACCTAATGTGTACCTAAGAATCTGAATCGCACATCTAATTTTAGATATGTGGTCCGGATTGTGTTTTCTTGAGACTTTTCATCTTCCGAAACAAACGCGCTCAATCTCTCTGTCTCCCTCCGATCTCTTTTTTTCACTGCCGCTCTCCAGTTCCCCATTATTTTCTTTGTTTCGCTCTCCCCACACCACATCTCTCCTGGGTCAGACCCCTCCCAAAAATGGCTGATCGCGACTCCCTCCCTCCTCCGCACGATACAGTCACAGACCTTCATCAAACATTGGATCACCGGCACCGCTCTCCTCCCGCCAGCGAGCACAGGTTGGCTCCTCCTACATCGCCGCTAACCATGGTTCCAAGTTCTGTCCAAACTTCACCGACATCTCCATTCATGGTAGCGAACTCTAAATTAAATTTATCATCTATCTTATATTTCAAATGATTACAGGGCTACAACAAGTTTACAACAATATTTAAAAAAGAAAAAAATATTCAACATTATTATTCATAACAAAGAGAGTGAGGTGATGCTATTTGGTTGTTGGCATTATTAAGCACGCATTATTTGGGTATGGAAACAAAAATTTCATATTTTATTTATATCTTGAGGAGGGATCCACTTACAACAAATTTGAGTTACAACAAAGTTACAACATTCATTTTTTTCATTTTCAAAGTCCAAATCGTCGATCCAACCGTTCAACATGATCATCTAAATAAAATGTACTTGCATATCAAATTTTATATTTTTTTGAATTTTTTTACTATTTATTAAGATGGGTACAAAATTCAATGGTCTAAGTATGGCTATTTTTTGTAAAATACTTAATAAATAGTAAAAAAATTCCAAAAAATGTAAAATTTGATCTGCAAGTACATTTTATTGTGGAGATCATGTTGAACGGTTGGATCGACGATTTGGACTTTGAAAATGAAAAAAATGAATGTTGTAACTTTGTTGTAACTCAAATTTGTTGTAAGTGGATCCCTCCTCTTATATCTTAGTTGTCAACAACTTCTTTGACAAAGCTACCGCATGTAGTCACTTTAAATGTAAAAAATCTAATTAATTACCACTTTTCCCTATGATCTTGTATCAGGACGATGCTTCTACGGATGATGACATGGAGATATATTTCTCCCGAAGATAAGAGTGGTAGTAATATTAGGGGCATTTTTGTAAAGTGACGCATGACATATGTGCTTTTTTGTTGGTATTGATCATACTTTACTGGTGCTTTACTTGTTTTACTCTTTTAACTTTTATTTGTGCATACCTCACTGTTTGTGATAAGTTCTTTGATCTCAGTTTAGCTTCTGTTTTCTTAATTAAAAGAGCTAAGAAAGCTATTGATATTACAATGGAAGTTGTTGTTTAAGAAAAAGAAGGGGGATTAACAGAAAAATATCAGCTGACTCCTCTTTCTTAATTGAACTAACAAGTTAATCCAACTGTCCACTGGTATCATCGGCATAAGCCCTTGATTGGTCTCTAAGGTAATAACTTGTACATATAATGAGAAAAAGTGTGATATAAATACATATTTTACTGGTATTAGCGTATTCTAGCTTTCTGATAAGTTTCTGGTACAAAGCAAGGTGTTTTCAGCATTTTGATTAAAATTATGTTACTGTTCAGGGTCTGTTTTATAAGTTCCTAGTTTTCTGTACAGTACTAGAGCAATTCTGCATTATTTAAGGGTCTTTTCTGTTAATTTCCAGCATTCAATACTACCTTGAATGGATTCTGGTAAATGCCAGGGTCTAAAATGAAAAATTACGTTTCTGACAGGATTTGAGGACTACACTGTGACATAAAATAAGTTAGTTTAGAAAACAGTTCCTAGCAGGGACCTTTTTGTGACAGGATGTAGAAATTTGTAGGAAGAGCTTTTTTCTCATGAGAATTTCATGAAAATACTAGATAAAAAATGTATAAAATATTTGTAATCGTGTGGAATAGTAAAAATTATGACTTAAAAATTATGAATCTCATGAGAATCTCACTGTTGCTGTTAATTATGAATTAAAAATTAATTTCACTAAGAGTGACATTATCACTTTAAATAGTAGGATGAATTCTTCAAGATTTTACTTGCATGAAGAATTTATACGGTCAACCTAACCAAGGAAAAGAGTAAATATTTGAAGAATTTTCTATTATGAGATGCATCTCCATTAAAGAGATATACTAGTATACTCCGACCGCAGGTACCAGACCCATTCAACCAAAAATCACAATATATTAAACAAGTTATAATTAACACCAGCAGCGATGTGGTGTGGGGAGAGCGAAACAAAGAAAATAATGGGGAACTGGAGAGCGGCAGTGAAAAAAAGAGATCGGAGGGAGACAGAGAGATTAAGCGCGTTTTTTCGGAAGATGAAAAGTCCCAAGAAAACACAATCCGGACCACAGATTTAAAATTAGATGTGCGATTCAGATTCTTAGGTACACATTAGGTATGAAAAAATGAGGTACTGGAACCCTCCTCAAAACTAAATTAGTCTACAAACAATTTATATAATTCGGATTATTTATAAAAAAAAATAATTAACTACATACTTAACGAAATATGTAGATATGAAGTTCCTCTTGCTCTCCTTCCAAAACTATACAAATATATGTGAATAGAAAAAAAAAAAAAAACTAACTATGACGATGGAAAAAA
>JAJGRW010001345.1:834763-884040 GCA_025461045.1 Carex parvula
TTAAAATAAACTTCTACATTTCTACAAGTGAAGGAAGTGTAGAGTAAGTTAATCCACTTGAAGATGTGGAGTAACTTACTAAATTAATTCACCTCTTATTCTATTTATTCCTCTTCTTTTACTTTCTGTTTGACTACTAAGAGATTTACTCCACTTCTTACTCCACAACCAAACATGATCTTTGAAAGAATTCATGCATTATAAATTTGGATTTAATTAGTTTGAGTTATGATTGAACAGTCCCGATTAAAACTCAAAATTTCTCTACCTCAAATGGATGGTACTATAATACGAGTTTAGTCAGATTCAATTATTCATGGAGCAATAGAATTTTATAAGATACATGGTACTTATTGTAATTAGCTCAAATTAATGGGAGCAGCTTGGGTCCGATGCCCATCGGATCCAAAGTGGGTTTGATGGACTCCGTGACCGTCCGATACGCTTGAGATTCACGCCAGAACGTTTGCGTCTACTTTAACTTACGTGCGCACGAATCTGAATGCGTATCGGACGGTCAGAGAGCCTATCGAACCCACTTTGGGTCCGATAGGCATCGGACCCAAGCTGCTCCCCAAATTAATTACTTGTAACTTGTTACTCCACAAAGAGTATTCAGCCTTCTCAATGTCTACAGCTATTTCCCATCATCAATATTTTTATACCTCCGATTCTATTTATCTTTTCTCATTTTTGATCAAATGACTTTTATATTATGCTTCTATCCTCATATAAAAGTATGTATTTAATGTATTTAAGGTTTCAATATAACTCTTAGAATAGTGTGTGTGTGTATATATTGTGCTCTGCTATTGAAATATAATGTGGTTATTAGTGTCATTTGACAATATTTATTCATGCTTAAAATTCTTATAAATGAAAAATAACTTTCTACAGAAAATATTATATTTAAAAATTAATGTTTGTTTAAATAATTATTTGTTTTTTCCGGAACGATGTCCGGAAAATGGCCTAGTATTTGGTAATATTTGAAGAATTGTTTGGTTATTAAGTGACTCAAAAGGTAGTCCAACTGGAAAGATCACTGTCTAGGGCAATAAGATACTAATCTTTATTGATTTAACAATAAGATAGTCATCTGAATAGAAAATTCGCCACAAAATTGATTTAACAATAAGATACTTATCTTTATTTTCTATTCAGATGAGATGTATATGGATGAATTCGGATCAGTGAGTAACTCAATTTTTTTATTTTAAATCGGACCGTCCGATTTAGATCCGAACCATCCATCCCGAAGTGGAGCGCACACATTCCGACAACGGATTCGAATCCCGAGACGATCTCGAGCGACAGAATCGAATCGGACGGTCCCGATCGAAAACCCAAAGTTGGGTTACTTTTAGGGGACCCGGACCCTATATGGATGCCATCCTATTTGATCACTGTCTAAAGAAGAAACAAAAGGACAGTTCTAACATACATTTTAATGTTATGGTATATTTGTTTGACATGTTGGAAAATACTATTCAAGTTTTAAAATTAAAATTGTAGATATATTATCTATTGTTTGGATAGGATGTACATAAAATTTGAGTTAATTTGAAATTTGATTGGTTATTCATCAAAACCCATTAGTTCGAGGTTAAATTGTTTAAATTATTTTATAGAAGGCTAAACGAGCTAAACGATTTCTGAATTGATTCAAACTTTAATGCATGCTCTATTTAAGTAATAACAAAAATTAACAATTTAATTCTTTTTGTTTGAACAAATTTTTTTTTAAGATTTCAAACAGATGTACTATAGAAGTTGTAATAGTTAGATGTTCACTTTAAATCCTAAAACAAAAATGCGGCTAGATCCTGTCTTTTTCTTTTTCTTTTCATTTAAAAAGGTCCAAGATTAGTTGGAAATTGATTTCAATGTTTTTCAGTATTAGACTATGAAGTAAACAAATCTTTAACATCGGACCCAAAAAAAGAAATAGACCAAATAAAATGAACCAAAACCAGAACATTGAATCCTTTTTACTGCTCATCAAAATAAAATAAAAAATACATAAAAAAAAAAAAACACCCAAGCACTGGAACACATAGAACAGAGATAAGTATGGTCAGGGGCGGATTTACATTTATGTCAGGGGTGCTAAGCCACCCCAATGATTTAATTTTTTTTAATTATGTACATTAAAATTTAATTTAATTTTTATTTTTTTTAAGCTTTTATATAGTCTAACCCCCTCATGAAATGACAAATGTGGTGCTTGTAGTCTAATGGTAAGAGTTCTATTTTGTATTTGTAAAGTCATGGGTTCAATTCCCACTAACCACAATTTTGTTACCTTTTCACATAATATGTACTTTATAGATTAGCCCCCCCTATTCAAATTTTCTAGTTCCACCCCTGAGTATGGTGAGATTGTATTAGTGCTGCATTAGTTCAATAAAGCTATTATTTTATCTGCAAACCTTCCATAAAATCTTATTTGAAATTATTTGAAATTCAGATACAGTTTTTTTGAGTAAAGATTGGAGGTCAAGCCACCCAACTATTCAATATCCTTGTTATTACAACAAAGGATTTCTCCCATCCGGGTTTCGAACCCATGACCTCTCACATAGAGGCCATGTGTCTTTGTCACTAGACCAAAGACTAGTTCTTGAAATTTAGATACAGTTAAGCCAATAAAATACAATACTACAAGTTAACAACCACTGAAGCAAATTCAAGACTGTTACATCATGAAACTAGTAAGTACCCTCGATGAAGTTGGTTAGGACCTTCTTAACTAAATGCTCTCCATAAACAATCTTATCATATTTTGCAACACCGCCTGTTTTTTCTTTGCAGAATTCAACTGGCTCTATGCAAGCATCAAAGTTTGACTGTGCAATATAATAACAAAAAACTTAGAGAGAGGTAATGGGAGAGGAAAGCTGGCACGAGAGAGAGTAAAAAAATTACCTCATAAAAGAACGCAACAGATACACGATAAAGAGGGTGTTGTTTGTAACCCTATGAAGTGTTGGCTCATAGACACCATTGGTCACACCTAAAAACATTTTTTTATTATGGTCAATACAATCAATGAAGAAGATGCTGGTGATGAAGGTAACAGATTTTCATGAAAAGTTCTATCCATAGTACCTTCAGCATATCTCCAATATTACAGACAAATGTACCAGGTATTGGTACTGCATAGATCCATTCCCCAGACCGATTTTGAACCTGAAATTTTGATGAATAATGGCAACTTCATGAGAAATTAGGGATGATGTTATATTCAAAACCATGAGAGTCTTAATAAGGCATTGCATAGAAGACATTAACGGTAAAATTACCTCAAGCGCTTGAATTTCTTCGTCTTGGCTAACCAAAGTCAGGAGACCTGTGTGTATTCACACATCGAGACCATAGTCAATCAATGAAAATGAAAGCTAGTATCTGAAAAGTTAGAATCACAGAGAGATACTCACCATAGTCTGTATGAGCACCACTTCATTTATTTGAAATGCAAAAGAAAATAATGAGCTATTAATTTCCAATTAAATTTTACTAATAGCTTGAACGAACATAGTTTATCAAAAAAAAGAAGAAGAGAGAATTGTACCATCCTGTATCACTACGTTCAGATTCAGGAATATCAGTTGACACAGGGTATCCAATTAATCTACATACCCAAAATGGGTCTCCAGCACAGTCTCCTTCAAATGCATCAATTGGGCCACCTAGTGCTAAAGCTATTCCCCTCATTATCTTTCTAGAAAGATCTGTAACCAAATCAGAAAGACAAACTTGCAAGTCAATGTAAAATAGTAGAATAGCATATAACAGTAAAATTACAGGAGTGACACAAACTTAATTCAAGTTATTGGAACCTTTAACAAGACAGAGATAATCTTCCATCAACGCCTTGAAATTTGATGGTTTTTCTGGCCTGAAAACAACCAACAAACTTAAAGATTGTCATGTTATGAATCTCATTATTGCAGTGTTTGCAGGGCCCCAGAAGGAAGACAATACAAAAATTGAATTTAAAAAAAAAATTCTTCACAGTAAACATACCAGAAATTATTTCCTTCAAGGGCTTTGCTACATCTCCATACTGCCCAGGTAAAATAGGCCTATAACACTAGAAGTTTTTCCAAATTAATTTTATGACAGCACAGGTATAAACTATAAGCAAGAGTTACGATTGAACCAAACTGCTGCAGTAATACATAGTAAATATTGACTTACATCAATAGCTTCATGCATGTCAGGCTTTCCCTTTGTTATGTTTTCTCCAACTTTTTGGTAACCTCTGTATCAAAAACAATTTGATACTCAATGAGGACCAATGATGGGCATTTAATTTGCAAAAAGGTAATAGGTTAATAGGCAATACCTGTATCCACTTTTTGGAGTCAATTTAATCTTTAATTCCTCCTTTGTAAGAAGAGCAAAGAAAACGCGAGTTGTATCTCTAACTTCTCTGATCTTTGAATCAAGCACTCCATGACCTTTCCGTCAAGCACAAATTATAAAACAGACAAGAAATTCAGATTTTTTTTTTCCTACATGTTTTGGTTTATTTAGCAATAGCATGATGTTATCGATTCATTTAATTTCACTAGTAGTTTTGCATAAAAACTAATTTTGGAGTAAGTAACACTGTCCCAAAATATCACTAATTTCCCATTTTCCTTGAAGTACTGAAGTATGTATTTTCATCTTTAAAATTCCAATTAATACATTTTGGTGACAAGTAGCAATGCTGAGGTGCTATAACCTACGAGTCATTTTTGTTCAAGCCATACACAGTAATATATAAAATAATCAAATTTTACCACATAGAAGAATCCAGCCTCTTTGCAAGCCTCATCCAACTGTCTAACAACTTCCAGCACATCATCATTTGTTGCCAGTATTGGATCATCAATCTTAGTCACAAGTGGACTAATATCTGATAAAGAACAGGCGCGAAATCTTAAAAAACATGTATGAAATCAAAGCATCATGCTAAATAACACCAGTAATTCGTCGTATCTGCAAATAAAACTCATTATCCTTCTTTTTTTCTTTTTTTGATAACCAAAATAAAAAAACTTGTTTAAACTTTTAAGCATCAGTTTTATGGATGTTCAGAACATACACACTATCACAAAGTCATTTGATTCATGCAAAAGATAAAATCTCACATAAATAACTAGTTCATATCAACTTGAAAAATACAAACAATCTGCTTGGTGCTATTTTATACCAATGAACTATCCATCACAGTTGCCTAAAATCAGGCAACACTTGCAGCTATATTTTGCAGATGCAGGAATTGAAAAGATAATTGCGTGGCATTTGCAAATATGATAAATTGTAGGTGGATAGGAGCTACATAAAATCAATTTAAATAAAAGAAAATATCAAATCCTAACGGAACGAAAGCCATTCCATTTTGATATCATACAGCTAAATTCTCAATCCTTCGAGATTAATAAGCCTTCATAATTGTTTCAATTACGACAAACAGCTCCCAGTAACTGTCCCAGTAATTCAAAGAAACAACTACAACCCAAAATCACAGAGCATCACCCTAAATTGGAAGAACAATTAGAAATTAATCATACCGATAATTGGAATTGTCTTGAAGTCGGATCCCATCAGAACCAATCAAGAGTAAAAACCTCAAGCCGAGAGTTTGATTCTTGCAACCCACGGAGCGGAGTGAGAGTGCCTCGAGTGATGAATTGAAAGAAACTAAAAACAATCAACCGAGGAGAATGACAATAATTCTGCCTTAAGCAGCGAGAGCCGAATTCGTATCCTCTGCGTCGCACCGTTCGAGTTTACATCACATCTGTTCGTTGGATGTTAGCACGAATTTTAAAGGGCAGTGTATTACAGACGTGGACCGGATTGGTCCGCATTCTGATCGGACGGTCCTGGTATAAACTCAAACGGTTCGTTAATGCAGAGATGCGGACTCGACCTCGTCGGGAGTAATTGGGATTCGGTGAATATTCAGGAGAAGGATTTTCTGTGTCTGTTCATGTCTGATAATAATGGGGCCGTGATGCAGTGAAGTTATTAGACCGGAACAGTGATTCGTTGTATGGGCAATGGATTAGGTGACGGAATACCAAGTTCTTATACAATGAATGCATTAAGGGGCGGATTAGCGGGTGTCAATGGCACTCTTTTATTCTTGTATCCGACTCAGTACCGTATCCGATAATACAGGTATAGGTAATAATTATTTTTTTGTAAACTTATCAAGTACAAGTATGGGTAAAGATTTTTTTTCGTTATCTAAACGGGTAAGGGTGCGCCTATTTCGTACCCATTACCCGATCAGGTAATTATAAAAAATATATATTATATATATTGATAAGAATTGAAAAGAGTACTTTAATTGATTTACTTGCGCTTAGCATGATCAGAATTTTGTTTCAATAAAGTACTATACATGTGTGAAATGAATGTATATGTTTTAATGTTTTATTCAATAAATAATAAAAATAATTATTATATTAGTGTTACCCATTATTTATCCGCTATTGTTTCGTTATCTGACAATCATAATAGGTAAGGGTAGGGTACAGATTGATAATTTGTAGCAGGTAAGAGTAGAGTACATGTAAGAACAATTTGTAACGGATACAGATGTAAAAATGCTTCCGCCCGACAGTTACCGTACACGTTGACACCCCTAAGGCGGATATTAGTGTATTTCAAAAATAAGTAAGCCACCTCTATAATTTTTAATTTTGTAATATATATATTAAAATTTAATTGAATTTTCTATTTTTTTAAGTTTTTATATAACTTAGCTAATGTTTTATATAAGTTTTTATATAAATGATCTAATATTTTTTTGTAGTTAGTGGTTAAAATTAATTGTTCACTAGATTGTAAGATAACTTAAGATTAAATTTATATAATTTTTTTTTCAGTCTTCTATTTAAATTTTCTAGTTCCATCCAATTAGATAATAGATGTCAAATCTTGTCACGTGGCTTTGAATTCCCAATTGTCAAACCTATACCCATGCTATTTTGGTTGAGACCCAAAACTCTTTGCCACTATGCTAGACCATCTTATGTGATATTTACTAGTAACTATTGTAATTAACTTATACATGAGTTAAGTGGTTAGTTTTTTTGTGAAAGTTTGGTTTAAATTATAACTATGATTAATCTAAATATCATAAATTAAAATAATAAAATATAATATATAACAGGCGTATCGTATTCTAGATTTTTAAAATTTACCGTATCACCGTATTCATACCATATCCAATATAATATCCGTATCCGTATTCATGCAACATAGCATTGTTCGTGTTTTCTCTCCAATCCTCTTTTTTTTTCGCTACTTGTTTATTTTTGTTTTAGGTTGTAGCCTTGGCAAAAAAAAAAAAAACAAAGAAAGAAAGAAAGTTAAACCTGGACTATAGCAGAATAAAAAAAGAACAAAAGGACAAATATGTGTTGTGCGGAAAAAAAAACAAGCAGGTTAGCAGCTGGGAAGAAAATGAGTTGGGTTGGCAAAAAATATTAGACTCCAGTAGGGATAGGTAATAGCCCCAAAAATCATGAGCTAAATTTTTTTTTTTCAAAATTCTAGAGTAGACAATTGTCTATTCCAAAGGTTTAAATAGCGTTTATCGCGTCATAGCGGAACGGCTGAAAAAACGGCGCTATGGCCATATAGCGGCGCTATAGCGCGAAATAGCGCGCTATATAGCCATAGCCTCATAGCTTTTTTGGTCCGAAAACGCTATAGCGCGCTATTCCGAACATTGGTCTTTTCTAAATCTATTTGGATCAGCCTTTGTAGCCCTTGTAGCCAGAGGTGTTAGATGCTAAAGATAAAGCCTAAAAAAATAATCAAAGGAGACAGAGAAGAAAATGAGAATATTATTGAAAATGTTGTAAATCAAATTTAATATGATTTATGTGGATGTTCAATTCATTGCCCCACTTCTTCCACTACTCCACTACTCCACTACTATGGACATTCATTTTCTTCTTTATTATTGTAACATCTCTTTCTAGCCTATAAATAGAGGCTTTGTAAAAGCAAGAATGAACATACAATTAGAAGAGAATAAAATTATGCTATTGCTCTTTCTATCTCTCTTGTTATTTACTTACTATTGTTGTAACTTTATTTTAATTTTACAACACGTTATCAGCACGAGTTGCTCGGAAGAAGTTGCAAAGTTATTCTGTAAGTAATTTATATGATTGATTATTATATCTTTCATTAAGTTAAATTTCATTTAAATTTTTTTATTATGTTTGTTTTAGTTTATAAGAATCATTCCTTGAAGTGAATGATGGAATAATAACCTGAAGTTATTATCAAAACTAATTGTTTATCAAGAACCTGAAGTTCGTATTACTCGAATATAATAATAAGAATAATAACATGAAGTTATTATGATAATTGTTTAGAACCTGAAGTTCTATTTGAAATTTTAATATAAAATTAATATAATAACCAGCAGTTATTATAGGCCACTGGATGAATAATAACCTGAAGTTATTCCCAATTAAAACCTGAAGTTTTATTAGACATTTTATATAAAATCAATATAATAACTAGAAGTTATTATAGGTTATTGGATGAAAATATAACCCAAAGTTATTTCAAATTAAATTTTACATAGCGCAGTCAAGCAATTTAATAACCAGAAGTTATTAAATAAGTATTTTATTATAACCTGAAGTTATATAATATTAACCTGAAGTTATTAATACATTTAAATTTATTTATTTATTTATTTATGCAATTTACATATTCTTTTATTTATATTTATTCATCTCCATTTTCACAACCTTAAGTTATGATATTAATAACCTGAAGTTATGGCATTAATAACCTGAAGTTATGGCATTAATAACCTGAAGTTATGGCATTAATAACCTGAAGTTATGATATTAATAATCTGAAATTATTAATACGTATCTATTTTGTAGTACATATGACAAATCTCACAAAGTTTGAATTTATCTCCTTTTTTATTTATCATAACTCGAAGTTATGATATTAGTAACCTGAAGTTGTATTTTGTTATAAATACGTATTAATGAAAAATGAGAAAGGAAAACATCCTGAAGATGTTTGTTACAGATGTGGGATGACAAATCATTGATTGCGTACTTGTTGTACGCCCAAGCATTTTGTAGGGCTTTATCAAGCCTCAATTAAGAAAAAAAAAGAGAAAATGTGGAAACTAAAATGACCCCGAATATGAATGCCATATAGATACACATTTTGATGTATCAGATTTCTTCCATAATGTGGATAAAGAAATAGACACTTTACTAAGGGAGGAAATATAATGTAGAAGTTTATGTTTATAAAAGTTTAGTTTACATTTTAATTTTTATATTGTATGCAAATAAAATTAGTGAATAAAGGTAGTTTATTTTTATTTTAATTTATTCTTGCATTCTTTTATTTTAAAAGAAAATGACTGACGCAATGGTAAGTAAAGAAGATCCATGTTTAGTAGACAGCGGAACAACAAATACCATATTGAAAAGTAAGAAATTTTTTTCACAATTGCATATTGGTGAGACTAATATCCACACTATATCTGGCACAACTAATTTAATTAAAGGCTCCGGAAGAGCTTGTATTTTGTTACCTGAAGGAACAAAATTAATAATAAATGATGCATTATATTCAAGTAGATCCAGAAGAAATCTACTAAGTTTTAAAGATATTCGAAAGAATAGTTATCATATTGAAACTATGAATGAGAGAAATTGTGAATATCTTCATATCACATCTATTAAAAATGGCCAGAAAATTATAATGGAAAAGATGCAAGCATTGTCTTCTGGACTATATGGTACTTATATAAGTACAATAAAATCAAATATGGTTACTAACCAGAAGTTAGTTGATCCAAAGTTATTTACTTTGTGGCATGACAGATTGGGTCATCCAGAAAATATAATGATGAGGAGAATAATTAAAAGTGCAAATGGGCATCCCCTAAAGGACCTGAAGATCTTATTATCAAAAGAATTGACATGCGAAGCATGCTCTCTTGAAAAACTAATTACTAGGCCATCTCCAAATAAAATTGGACCTGAAGCTCCTTCATTTTTAAAAAGAATTCAAGGAGATATATGTGGGCCTATTACACCTCCATGTGGACCATTTAGATATTTTATGGTGTTAATTGATGCATCAACACGCTGGTCACATGTGAGTTTGTTAGCAACAAGGAATGTTGCGTTTGCTAGACTATTAGCACAAATTATCCAATTGAGAGCTCATTTTCCGAATTATCAAATTAAAAGAATCCGGCTTGATAATGCAGGAGAGTTTACTTCTCAAACTTTTAATGATTATTGCATGTCTATTGAAATTACGGTAGAACATCCAGTGGCCCGTGTTCATACACAAAACGGTCTAGCAGAATCGTTGATTAAAAGGTTGCAATTAATTGCTAGACCTTTACTTATGAAATCTAGTTTACCGTCTACTGATGGGAACATGCCATATTACATGCTGATGCACTAATTAGGTTAAGGCCAACTGCAAATCATAGGTATTCCCCGTTACAATTGGTCTCCGGAAGAGAACCAAATTTGTCCCATCTAAAGGTATTTGGTTGTGCAGTATATGTTCCAATTTCTCCTCCACAACGCACAAAAATGGAACCTCAAAGAAGGTTGAGAATTTATATTGGTTTTAACTCTCCTTCTATTATTAAATATTTAGAACCATTAACAGGAGATGTTTTTACAGCAAGATTTGCTGATTGTCATTTTAATGAATCAATATTCCCAAACTTAGGGGAAGAAAAACCAAAGCTGGATAAACAAGTAACTTGGAATTCATCGTTATCTTATCTTGACCCCCGAAGTGGTCAATGTGAACTCGAAGTTCAAAAGATTATAAATTTGCAAAGAATTACAAATGAATTGCCTGATGCATTTACAGATACTAATAGAGTTACTAAATTGCATATTCCAGTTATAAACGCACCTGCTCGAATTGACATTACAAAAATATCTAATGAATCTAATGTGCGTAGGAAACGTGGAAGACCACTTGGTTTTAAGGATGTAAATCCACGTAAAAGGAAAGAGCAGAATAAAGCAGTTGGTCCAACCCCAGAAGAGGTTGATGATAAAACTCCTGAAGAAGTCAATAAAATCCTAGAAGAGGTTGATAGTAGAACTCCTGAAGAAGTTGATAAAATCCCAGAAGAGATTAATGGTAAAACTTCTGAAGAAGTTGATAAAACTCTAGAAGAGGTTGATGAAGTTCCAGAAGAAACTCAGGTACCTAATGATTATGAGATCTCAATAAACTATGTACAGAATGGTACAATATGGAACCGAAATGAAACATGTGCTGATGAAATTTTTGCATATGCTATAGCAATTGATGTGCTAAATGAGGAAGATTATGTGCCAAAAACTCCTGAAGAGTGTATGCACAGAAATGATTGGCCAAAATGGAAAGATGCCCTGAAGGCTGAATTAGATTCGCTTGAAAAGCGCAATGTTTTTGGACCTGTAGTCTTAACCCCTAAAGATGTTAACCCTGTAGGTTACAAATGGGTATTTGCAATAAAAAGGAATGAGAAAAATGAGATTGTGAGATATAAAGCAAGGCCAGTGGCACAAGGCTTTACACAAATACCTGGAGTCGATTATGAAGAGACGTATTCACCTGTAGTGGATGCGATAACTCTCAGGTTTCTAATAAGTCTCACAGTTACAGAAAATCTAAAAATACGACTTATGGATGTAGTAACAACATATTTATATGATTCACTTGATAGTGACATATACATGAAAATCCCCGAAGGATTGAAAATGCCTGAAGCATATAAATCAATACCTAGAGAAATGTACTCTATAAAATTAAGAAGATCTTTATACGGACTAAAACAATCAGGCCGAATGTGGTACAATCGACTGAGTGAGTACCTTCTAAAAGAAGGATATAAAAATAATATAATCAGTCCGTGTGTTTTCATTAAAAGATCAAATCTAGGTTTTACAATCATTGCAGTGTATGTTGATGATTTGAATATTATTGGATCTCCTGAAGAGATTGAGAATACTGCAAAATTATTGAGAAATGAGTTTGAAATGAAAGACCTTGGTGTAACTAAATTTTGTCTCGGCCTGCAGATCGAGCATCTAAATAATGGAATATTTTCCATCAATCAAATTATGTTGAAAAAGTACTAAAAAGATTCAATATGGATAAAGCTCATCCTTTGAGCACACCAATGGTCGTACGATCGCTAAATGCAGAAAATGATCATTTTCGCCCGCAAGAAAGTAATGAAAAAGTGGTTGGTCCTGAAGTACCATACTTAAGTGCAATCGGGGTATTATTATATCTTGCAAATAATACAAGACCCGATATCGCATTTGCAGTAAATGTGTTAGCAAGATATAGTTCCAAACCAACCAGAAGACATTGAAATGGAATTAAACACATATTTCGATATCTCTGCATAACTAGAGATATGGGGTTATATTATCAAAATGATACAAAATCCAAATTAATTGGATATGCAGATGCGGGATATTTGTCGGATCCACATAAAGCACGATCTCAAACGGGATATGTATTCACTTATTGTGGAGCTGCAATTTCATGGCGATCAACAAAACAAACTCTTACGGCAACATCATCAAATTATGCCGAGCTAATCGCCTTATACGAGGCAGGTCGATAATGCGTTTGGTTACGGTCAATGATTCAAAATATTCAAGAAGAATGCGGACTTGAAAACATCAAGGAAATCTCTACTCCGCTGCATGAAGATAATGCAGCATGCATTGCACAAATCAAAGAAGGATATATCAAAGGAGACCGGACTAAACATATTGCGCCAAAGTTCTTTTCAACACATGACCTACAAAAGGAAGGCGTAATCAATGTTTGCCAAGTCCGATCAATCGATAATTTGGCAGACCTATTCACAAAATCTTTGCCGGCGAAGGTTTTTGAACAACTCAGAAAGAAGATAGGTCTACACCGATTGAAGAATATTCAATGATATCTAAATGAGGGGAAGCGTTATACGCACTGTACTCTTTTTCCCTTAATCAAGTTTTTATCCCAATGGGTTTTTCTTGATAAGGTTTTTAATGATGAGGCAGTACACGGTTTGGAAGTATCGTGTTAATATTAATCCTGAAGTATCATATTAATAGCGTATAATGAAAGATGAACATCCAAGGAGAAGTGTTGTAAATCAAATTTAATATGATTTATGTGGATGTTCAATTCATTGCCCCACTTCTTCCACTACACTACTCCACTACTCCACTACTATGGACATTCATTTTCTTCTTTATTATTGTAACATCTCTTTCTAGCCTATAAATAGAGGCTTTGTAAAAGCAAGAATGAACATACAATTAGAAGAGAATAAAATTATACTATTGCTCTTTCTATCTCTCTTGTTATTTACTTACTATTGTTGCAACTTTATTTTAATTTTACAACAGAAAATAATTTATTTAAATAACTCATTAACTATGAAAAACAAATAATTAACAGATTATAAAGAAAAGAAAAAATTAGAGAGCATATTAGATATAATAAAAACTAAAAGATAAATAAGAAACTCAAATACATGAGAAATTAACCTTTTCTTTAACTCTTCATCAGATCTCTTTTCTTTTTTCTCGCATGAACATATTAACATCCGCAATCCATGACCCACGTTTTTTCTTAAAAATAAAATAAAATAAACATCCACATTCAGCGTTAAATAAGGGAAATGAACAGTATAGAGGCACTCTGCACATGCATTGAACGTGATTTGAATCATTTGATAACCAAGGAGAGAGATATTTAAGGCACGTTTGAATGGGAGCTATGATAACTAGAATAGTGAAATTTGAGATAGAAAAATAATAGTGATTTTTATTTTAGTGTGAAAATAGTACTATTCGGATTAATAAAAATGATGTTTGGATTGTATATGTGGAGTAGTGAATAACTGTAACCAATAAAGAATAGTAGGAAAGATAGACAAGTGGGATTTCAAACGAATTGTCATGACGTGGAGATAGCGGAAGTGATATCAAATTTGTCATTTTGGGACCGTGTTAGTGGAAATCCAAAAATAGTGTATTTTTTTCTCTCCTCACATTTTCGAATAGTAGTTATTTCAACATTTAGGGCCTGTTCGACAGTAGAGGAATGGGTATGGGAAACAAAATTTGAACTGAAAATTACTGTTCACGTGAGAAAAAAAATTCACTCTGAGTGAGTTTCTTTTTTCCTAAGTGAACAGTAATTTTTCAACAACAGCCGAACAGGCCCTTACAAAGAATGGAGAATATCAACTATTCTAGTTAGTTGGAATAACAATTAAAGATGTTATTTGAATGCACATTGCTATTCCGAATAGCTACTATTCTAGAATAACCTATATTCTTGTGTCATCCAAACATAGCCTTACAGACCACATTCGGATTAATGTGGCCTGAATTCCAAATTGGATCTAGTTTGTCGAAAAGCATCTTTAATTTTTCTATTACCTAAAGAAAATGTTACCTTAGCAAATTGAATTTTTCTATTATCTATAGTTCGATTACAATCGCAAAATAATCATACTTATAAAATCTAATTACTGTCGTGAATTCATTTGTGGAAGATATCCCAACTATGTGCCATTCATTCTTCATGAAACTTCCAATCAAAATATTGAAAGCATCAAGGAGTTCATTTACATGAGTTTAAAATCAAGCAAATTGCAGGATGATCCAATCTAAAGTAGAAACAATTGCGGAATTCTTTTGTAACCGCAATTATCAATCAAATATGAGCGTGACCCTTATTTTTCCTCAAAAAGAAACAATTGCGGAATTCGGGTTCTTTATAAGAACCATCGTATACTATCAAATAATGAGAGCAATTAATTAATAAATATGCTCTCAAATTATTTCAAATAGGTAAGAGCAGTTAATTCTTCTAAGCGTCAACAAATGACATGAAAGCCTTGGCAGGGATCTTCTTATACCCCTTCACCTTAAATGTGCTATCCTTTGTCTGTTTCACAAAAGTAAAAAAATAATTAAGCACTAACAAAAATATAACAGTTATATATAACTAATTAATCTTTCTGATATCATGTACTAATATTGCAACATATGAGAGTACAAACCTTGGAGCAGGTGCCCTCGCGAACATGGCACACGGGATAGTCATGCGGGCAGCAACTATAGTGGTCGTCGCAGCATGACGCATTCGGCAAAGGGCAGCACCCCCAGTAATAGCACTCACTGCCCCAAGAGTATATACAACAACAAGTTGTACCTGAAGGGCACGAGTAATAGTCATCACAGACGTTTGTTGGTGATGACGGTGGTGGTGGTGGGGTCACAGGTGTAGGAGGAGGTGGCGGTGTGTATGGTGCAGGTGGGGTTGGTGGCGGATTACCGCCTGTCTTGATGGGGTATGAAGGCTCTATGGCAATGCCGCATTTGCCGTGGGAAGCTGCAATATTGCGCTCCATGCGAATGTAACCAGACTCGCCCCAGGAACTGCCCCATGAGTTACGCACGATCCAGTAGTCAACCTTGTCGGATGTGCCGTACCCAACGGCTGTAACACCGTGGTCAAGGTCGGTTCCACATGAGCCGGTAAAAACTCCCTATTAAAACAAAAGAAAGAAAGAAAATATTTGTCATTAAAAGATAAAATTATTTTTTTGAATTTAAAATTTCATTTGTTATTAGTTTTACTAATCATCATCAATTTCATCAATTGCTGCTGTTGATGTAGCAACAAGGCTTTTCTGAAACATTTTGTTATGTGAACAATCAGTGGTGTCTTGAAAATTAAGAAAGTGCTTAGTTTAATTCTAAATTAAATTAAGAGAACTTAGAACGCAAATTCTTCCCATTATGTATGGAAATGATATTGAAATATGCAATAAGACATTTATTTAGAATAAATAATTAACAACAAAGGGAATCTTAATATTCAAGTCAAAAGCCCCAGACTCGTGTAACATGCTTAATTGCTTATTGTTTACTGTATGAGTTATTCTGAGCGAGTCCTCAAGCAAGCACGTTCTGACATTGAGATCGATTCATTAATAAAGAACAAGATATTATAACAGACACACATGTCGATGATTTATATAGTTCGAAAGCATTAATCAAAGTCGAATGCATAACATACAAATAATTGACTATATACCCAACAAAATTCTCAAGTTTTTTTTTTAACCATTTGATGAAAAACCACAACTAATTGTGGAAAATAATACAGACACCAGGTAGAAGCATTCTTTATTTCTCCCTTATGCGTATGATTTAAAAACGGTGAAAAACTTACAAATGATAAAAGGACTCTTTGACATTTTCAGTTTTTCTTGGGAAAACTAGGAGAACCCACAATTTAAGAACAAATTGATCTTGATAATGAATTCAATTAAGCTATTAACCAACTTTATAAAAAAACAAGAAAATTCACTAGGAAATTAAGACACTCACCGATGAATAAAACTGGAAGCGGCTGCCACTAGCTTCAATTGCAACACTGACTGGTTGATTTGCCACTGCCTTCTTCAGAGCACTCTCGCTGTTTGCTGGCACATCCTCGTATGAATCTATACTCACAACCTTCTTCTTTTCCTATAAAGCTCAGATGAAAATGTTTAATTATGACTTCAAAATTAATTAAATAAAAAACTCTCTAATTGAGAAATCTTTTTTTTTTAAATATATCTTCGCAGAAGCTGCGAAGTCGTGAGGGAGAATAGAACTCTCGACCTTTGGGTAACCAACAATTTTAGGACTTCTCTCCTAGCCAACTGTGCTACATCCTCTTTCTCTTAATTGAGAAATCAATGAGCTAAAAAACATTTCATCCGATAGAACTTTTGCAGATAAAGGGTTCAAATATTTTCTACAGGTAAAATACTATAACTTAAAATTTAAAACTTAAATATCAAAATAAAAATGTTAGATATAATATATATTATTTTCTTCATGTACACGTAAAATATCATGGCATTTCAATTTTGTTTTCATTAGTATCAAGAGCTTGCAAAAATACACCGATGTAAAAAAAATTATATTGATTTTTTGACTTAGTGATTCATATAAAACGAAAATAAAAAAGTAATATGCTTTTATGTGCATGTAGAGATTATAATATAGATTACATCGAACGGTTTTATTTTATTTTGACATATAATTTTAGAATTTGTGTTATTAGAAAATTAAAAAGTGAAGATGTGGTGGAGATCTAAAAAATAGAGACATTTGAACCCTCTTCTAAATCATATATACCTTTCCAACATTGCATTTTCCATCTAAACCAGTATACTTGTAGTCATCCTCGGTATCAATCCCGCCATTTTTGATGATATACTCGAAAGCATAATCCATGAGGCCTCCATTGCATCCTGCGTCAGCGCCATTAACGTCGCAGTCGACAAGCTCCTGCTCTGACAATGAAATGAGTTCGCCGGTGACGATCTGGTTTATACCCTCGACTGCTGCAATTGTTGAGAAGGCCCAGCAACTCCCTGAAAGAGAGAAAAACTAAGAAATGAACTGATGAACATATATGCTAAAGAAAAAGGGAGAAGCTGCTGTGCTACATATATAATTAAGTGAATATTTTTTTTAGAGGTAAAAATTGACAAGTCAAGGGAGGACCTCTCCAGTACTTTCTGACTGGAGATGAGTATATAACGTGCTCTCATTAATGACATTCAAATCATTGACTTGAGAGTGGCATTTTTTTAATTAGACTTTCAAAGAGTTCTCTGTTGGACGTGAGCAAAAACGAAAACCAATAACAAAATTATTCTGTACCAATTGTGATTCCTACAGTTTAATTCTAGATGCATTTAGAAAACCAATGCTCGTGTCATGTGCACAGTCCATACCAGTACATCCGGTCAAACAAGCTAAACCAAATCATGTTCACATAAACTACAATATGCAGATACATCCCGAGTATCGACATATGTAATTAACACCTTGGAAATGTTCATTATTTGCATATATAACTTTGGGTAAATTAAACTTGTAACTATAGTCGCAAAGTATGATTTGGATAAGTCTAATACGCAAGGATTGGTAAAGGAAATAAGTCATAACTCGGAAACAAGTATCAACCTGTAAAACATACATGAAAGAGGGGCAAGAAAGGAGTTCAACTTTGACAGTAGTATTAACTTGAAAAAACAAATTGGTTAAAGAAGAGAGATCTCAAAACATACCACAACTCCCTTGGTCCTTGACTGGATTAACAGCACCTTTTTCTCTCCAGTCAATGGAATCTGGAATGCTGTCATCTTCTAACAATGTATACCTCCCGCTCTCCTTTCTCTCTTTTTCGAGTCTCCTCGACGGCCTCGTACCAAGGAATGTCTTCCGGTACTCCTTGTTAGTCAGATCAGCAAACCGGTTGAGCCCGAGATGATATGTGTGGGTCCCGGCATCAGCCTCGGCATTGTGTTGGTCGATGAATTCGAGGTTATCTCTGAACACACTGAATCTCAATTCTTTTTCTTCGGCATTTTTGTAAGAGCGACCGTGTTCAGTGACCCATGTGTTGTGGAGGCGGTGCACCTCATCGTCAGTTCGCAGAGCGGAGGAGAGAGAGGATAAGAAGGGGGAGATGCATAGGAGGAGAAGGAGAGAAACAGGTTGCTTGGTTGTAGCCATTTGGGTACTAATTTGAGAGAGGAGATCTTGGCATGGTATTATAAAGAGAAGTGAGATACTTATGATGTTTAACAAAACATTTTGGAATAATTATTAGTAACCCCAGAATGTACTCTAAAACCTTAGCTGCTCTCAGTGACCGGTGGGCCCTCCAAAAGAATATTATTAGATGACTAAAATATTTAATTTGTATATGTCAACAAAATAAAAAACAGAAGATGGGATTATAGATTGGCGCGTACATGGCCGAAATTTTTTTAGTTACCACAGTAAAAAATAAAAATAGAAATTAAATGATTACCACCCGGCCGAAGTTTTTTTCAATTCTACCACCAATGCGGATCCAGTTCGAGCACCAAATGGGTTGGTGCACGGACTGGGCTAGCGCACCAATTGGTGCTCTAACTGGGTTAGCGCACCAAAATTGGTGCAAAATTAGTGCTCAAACGGGGTGAAACGCACCGAACAGCAGTAAAAATTTCGAAACAGTTGGTGCGCCAACCCAGTCCGTGCACCGTGCAATTTGGTGCGCGAACTGGGTTAGCGAGAGTGGTAGGATTGAAAATCTGACCCCAGGGGTGGTATTCATTTAATTTGATTTTTGGAGGGTGTCAACAATAAAAATTTCAGCGTACATGGACATGGAGTACTATAATGATTCTCTTCATAAAAAAAATATGAAAATGAAAACTAAGATGCCTAGAAGGGAATCATAATCATCACATAATTTATTAGAAACTTTCTTATTTATTTTATCAATAAAATATAAGCTAGGGGCTTCACCCTATCTAAAGATTTCTTGTTTATTCAATCTCAAAAAAGAAAAGAAAAGAGATTTCTTGTTTATTGCTTATGGTTATAGATAAGAGAAGACTTTGGCATTGCTTTTCTCACAAGGAAAGGTCCAACAGTGCGGTGATATTCAGAAGGGCATTTTAGGCAATGCCTTCGTTAGATTAAATGATTGAATGACAATAACGCAAAATCTAAACTGGAAAAACTTATTTCATGGAAATAAATTGAAACACTGATTCGGCCAGAATTAGCCCGGCACACCAACGATCTGGTACAAATTATTTGTGGAAAAATAAAACAGAGCTAGCAACGGTGGAAAAATGAAGAAGTTGCTGGGTTCATTTCGAAAAAGAAAAAATATAAGGCATTGTAACCTCACAAACTACTCCAATGCTCAACCAAGTTTTTCCAAACCGGTTCTTTCTATTAATTTAAAATTGTTAAAAGCTTTAAATTTTACTACAAGTGTATTTTCTCCATTTTTTTTGTGAAGTATCTCCATTTTTCCATTTGAACATATTCTCATTTTTTTTTTGCCAGGTCTCGGAGGCTGTTGAAGTGTTGAACTAATTCAGTCTTTCTTAATTTTGATGGTGCCTCAAAAGGGAATCCAGGGAAAGCTGGGGCGGGGGCATTGCTTAAGACTGAAGATGGAAGAGTGGTACAAAGAAATACTTTTTGTTAGAATTGTTATGTGCATTGTAAGGAGTTAAGAATAACCATCCTTTGTAGCCTGGTATTACTGGTACCTTAGTTAGCCCCGAAGTATCTGTTTTGGATTATTTGACCTATTAAATCTGCATAGATCTTTTTTCATTTGATCTTCTATATTTTTTTATGTACCTCATTTTATCATGGTGGCAATCTTGATACTGCTATTATTCGCACCACTCTAGGTACTTGTGTGCTTCCTCTATTGATTTCTCTCACCTCACAGTGGAATGAACTAGCTGTTGTTCTTCTTGCACATCCAAAGGTACGTACCGGTAGAGGGTAGATGTGCAACTATTGTACCAGCTTGTGGTACTCCTGTATTGTTAGTGATAAAATGTTAATTGATATCTGGGTAGTATGCTGATTGGACAAGGATTTGGTTCCTTTGTTGTGATAAAAGGATGTGTATCTTTGTACTTACTATGTTTATTAATTTTCTTAAATTTGTTTCTAAATTTATCTGTTGTGTTTCGGATGTAATTATTGGTAATTCATATTACATAGTACTGTATAATTTATCAGTAATGCATTAAATTTTCCCATTTCCTGTACGCCTTCCAGTTTACAACATAATAATTATATTAGTGTACATAATATCTTTATTTTTCTTTATCAAAATCTTCATTTAAGAAGCACATAAAACTATGCTTAAGGAATCATATGCATAAGAAATTAAATCTTGGAATAAGAGACACAACATGGTCAACGAGGACAGAGCTGAATGGTTTGATTGAGTTTTTTTATTAGGAGTAAGGATTGTCTTAGATTCTTAGGGGTTTAATATGTTTTGGTTGATGTTTCGTGTTGAGATTTTAAATGTTGTTTTCTTTTATAATTATGTATATGCTCTTTTTTTATGGTAATTGTTACGGATATATGAGAAAAATGATTTTTCATTATAATGTTTGATTTATATTGATGAATTGTCAATTAGAATTAGAATAAATTTTCTTTATTTTATATCATCTGTGTGGTCAGAAGAGAAGTCTTGGATGTGATGTAATTTTAAATATGCGTAATCATTTTGGCATATTTTTAAGATTAAACAATAAAATTCTCATTTGCTTTCATTATTACTAATACATAATTATGCACTTAATTCTTAAATTAATCACATTTAAAAATAATAATCAAAAAGTCAGTATTCTTAAGAAAACCATTTTAAATTATGGAGGGGTGAGGAGACTATCTTCTTAGAGAAGATCTCAGCCTCACATTCAATCAATCTCAACCATCGATCACTGTCTGATTTTATACAACTTCCAATTTCAACAGCAACGCGTGGCCGGCATATTATAAAATATCAGGACAATCTGGGCCGTTTATTTATTTTTTTAGAACTTTTTTCTTCTCTCGTGTTTTGCATTGATCCAAGCCAGTCGCTCGGCCCAATTATTTGTTGGAGGGTGCATTAATTATTCTTGCTTTTTAAGTACGCATTACTCTCGTGGAAAATACTAATATAATTAGCTTTATAAGTCGTTTCGTGCATTTGCATTGGTCAATGTAGCAAAACTACACGCATTAGCAAATTTATTTGAATTCGGTAGCAATAGAAATGGTCAATGTCGTTTAATCATTTCTTGCACGAAATACACCGCACTTTTTTACTCGAATGCTTATCACCAGATTAGAAACTTTTAGCCTACGGGCGTGAAGCAATGAAAAATGAAGAGTTTAGTGAAAAATAATATATGGAAGTTACAAGTTCAATGCATATATTGATTGTTTCTTGCTTTAGTGAAAATTATATATCTTATAGAGTTTTTAATTTATTAGCATGACATAAAAATCAATTTTTTTTAACTAATTTCAGTAAAAGTAATAGATTAAACGACAATGTCTTAATTATTGAACTAAATATGATTTTTAATATATGAAGTAATAAAATTATATTTTCAAGTTCTCAAAATCTCCTCTGACAATAATAAGAGGCAAATCTGCAATTTGGTGAACGACATTTTTATATACTTCAGAGAACTGAAAACATATTTCTTTAGAGGGTAGAAACGATTAGATGGAGTCAAAATAAGACCCTCGCATGATTTATTTATTTTTGAATAAAAACTAAAATTAAATAGTCCAACTATTTAATATTTATAAGAGATTTTTCATAGGAATTTCAAATTTATGACTTCTCATACAAAAAATATTATCATTTACCACTAGATTAAAAATTAATACTCTGCACAATTTTTATTAAAAAAAAAGTAGTTTCTTTAACCGTGACAATTTACAAAAAAAAAACTAGGAAAATATGTTTGAATTTGTAAATTTGTATCCTGCTATAATAAACTTTGAGTGAGTCTATGGTACTATGCATAGCACAGATTGGTCCGTACTACGGATTAATATTTTCGTTTTCAAAATCCTAACGGCCGATCCGAACCGTTCAACATGATTTCCATATGATAATATACTTGTGGGCTAAATTTTTTATTTTTTAGAATTTTTTTTACTATTTTTTAGATAGGTAGAAAATCATTGTTTTTGGATGGTCCAGAATTTTCAGATCAAGTGATTTTCTATCTATCTTAAAATATAGTAAAAGAATTCGAAAAAATATAAAATTTAGTCTGCAAGTACATTTTCATGTGGGGATCACGTTGAACGGTTCAGATCGATCATTAGGATTTTCAAAATGAAAATATGACTCCGTAGTACGGACTAATCCGTGCTATGCAAGTACATTTTCATGTGGGGATCACGTTGAACGGTTCGGATCGATCATTAGAATTTTCAAAATAAAAATATGACTCCGTAGTACGGACTAATCCGTACTATGCATAGTACATAGACTCACTCATAAACTTTTATGTAAGATATATATAATGAGGGTTGATGCTATGCATAGTACACAGACTCACTCATAAACTTTTATGTAAGATATATATAATGAGGGTGATTCAACATGTACCTTTTTATTTTGTCTCACTCTAAAACTCTCTTTTTCTTCTCTATTATTCAGAGGGCCCAGTCAAAATCAGAAGACATCCGACTTAATTAGTTGGATCAATCTGATCACCTACTTATGTTATTTAATTGTATAATCTATTACTAAATTGAATATACTTATTTTATTCAGCAGAAAGATTTGGATTGAGTTGATCCAGTAAGTGTACATTCAAAAATAGCCAAATAAGTCAGATTGAATATTTTATAGAGGATAATATATTAACTGGTCATTAAACTTTGCTCCATCCGTTTAATATAACATGTTAATTTGAAAATTAGTTTTATCCAATTAAATCTCGAAGTAATTACTTCCATTACTTCTTATTGTGATGGTATTTGATTTTCAGGAATAAAAATTCTCATTGCAAAAAATTGTATATTATGATGTAAAGGAATATAAAACAAATGACTAAAGATTCCATCTATGTTGACTTTTCTTTGCAGGAATAATAATGAAATCATAAATTAATGATAACAATGAATGAAATTTTCTTTGAATATCTGCGTGTTGCAAGAAGTCAAATAACTAGCATTTGGTCTACTGATAAAAAGCAACACGTGTGTAGGAAGTCATGAGTTTGAAATTCGGATGGAGATTTTTTATAGACAATTAAATAGAAATTAGTAAGCTAGACATTTACCTTTCTATCTAAAAAAATTATATGTGTTACATTGAAGCAACCACTTAAGAAACTGATTACAAAATTGCTAACTTGTGGTTTTTTAATGAGTTTTATCAACTTTTTTTTTTGCAAAGTAATAATAGTTAGCCTATTAAGTATTAATAATAATCGCCCGACCGGCCTTAAAAGCAATAATAATAGTTACACTAATAATAAGTCAATAATAATAAAGTCAATACGTTTTTCTTTAAAAAAATATATCAATTCTATTATTCTTTTTCATTGGCGAATAAATTACATTTTTCTTATTATTCATGCTTGTCAATTTGGGTTATGGTGGAGATATAATATTAATGTACATGCATGTTCGCCTGGAGAGAAATTAAACTTTGCTCATCTAAGTTCTTAATTCACGTTAATCTTAATCTATAGTCTCTTTCATAACGTTCTGAATTAAGAAAGCCAGAACGTTAGTGAGCTCCCCATAATGGCATGCCATCGGTCTAACTATTTGACATGCAGTTGGACGGGCTTGCTCATACGGTTCTGGTCACCAGAGATGAACACGTGAAGTGTGGATATATACATTCCGGCTAGACCGCTTGTTATTTGAAATGTATTCATTTTTAACTCAAATATTTATAAATCTTTTTCTTACAAATATTTTCTTATAAGTCCATTGTGTATGTAGGCATTGCGTGGGGTTCAACAATTGGTGCAAGGCGTGATCATGTTCTTCACCAAGGGATGGAAGAAAGTTGCAAGGGTCTCATGAGAAGAGACTTGGGTCTGTGTAGAGACAATGGTTTTGACGGATGAGCGCTTGCCATGTTGGAGAAGGCAGGGGTTCCAAAGAATTGGGAGGGGGTCCCATCTGACGAGAGTATTCCTATAGGAACCTATCCACCCAGAGGCGCCTGTATTTGAAGGCCCAGATCCCGCCACTGCTTGGTTGTATAGTGGCACAAAATGGAGTACTTACTAGCCAGCCGCAGGTGCAGGACCAACCCCCGATCTAGCCGTAGACCACATACAGGTATCTACTACGTTAATTAAAGTAAACTTGTTTACGAATTCCAAAATACTAAATGAAGTTCGTGTATGAATTTTATGTGGCAGAATAACAGCAGGCGCATGAGAAGCCACACACGGGTTATCCCGACTATCATCATGGGGGTTATGAGCAGACTTATTATGCCAGTTATGATGTGCCGTAGATGGTGATCAAACGGGTTATCAGGGTTATGATAACTCGTTTAATGATTACATTTATCAGACTGACCAGGAGCAGCTTGAGGTAGCTCGGCGAGAGTCACTCGAGACGGCCCGGGTCCAGAGGCGTGACCGTCGTCCTGAGGTTCCGAGGACTCCAAGATGGCAATTCAGAGGCGGAGACCTTGGGGCATCATTTTCTTATCATCCACCTCTTGGGACCCAGACACAGTCCGAGGTAGAGGACCCAGACACAACCACCTCTAGCGACGATATTCCTTCTCCTACTTCTCCTCCTCGTCAGCGACCGCGGCGTGATGTTGGCTCCCCGGACCGATTCACGCATTCAGACTATCCTTAGGACTCTTTTATTTTTATTTGGCATGTTTTGTTATATTTGACATACAGTACTATCTTTAGGGTTTATCTTTGTGTGCTTTGTTATTTTTTATTTGAGTATTTTCTTTTAGATGTTAGTCTAGTATGTGACTTCATTTTATTCGAAATTCTACGTCTAATGCTTAACTATCAAAAGATTCCATTAAAACTATTAATTAAAATTTACAAACAATTACATTCAAAATTTTAATAACGAATTAAATTGAAACTAATAACTATATATTTACTTAAAATAATCGAATAAAAAATTTCAAACAATTTAAAATATTAACAATATTAAATATGAAATATTAATAATTGATAAGCATTAATAATAAACAAAAACAAAACACAAACACAAAAATACTAAAAAAAATTGGCAGAAAACTCCAAATCCGGAGAATTATTCCCCGGAAAGGCTCCTTCGGATCCGGAGAATCATTCTCCGGAAAGAAGGCCTGAATCCGGAGAATTATTCTCCGGATTGGACAGATTTGGAATTCTTTCGATTTTCGATGCAAAATGTTAGGTTTTGTTATTTTTTTTAATATTAATAAAAATTTCGGCTTTTCTTCTTTCTTCCGTTGTTTTTGCCTTTTTTTTTAATAATAAAATATCACTACGTCAGTACTTCTCTAATAGTTGTGCAAGGTTGATGATAAATTAATCTTGCACTGGAATTGCACATTTGCACTTCCGTTTGGAATAATAGTTAAAAGAAAAGATAATCAAACGACCTCACAGATAAAAGGCTCATTGAAGAGTGCAATTTTGAAATGAGAAGATTTTTGTACTTGACTGGGACAATATTTTAATTAATTTATAATTTGCAATTTTTCAAACAACACTATATATATTGATATATTCAAAGAGACTCTATCTTATTATAGAAAAGATAATAAAATAGAATTTGTATTGTGCCTTTTACTAACAGATTTTTTCGGGATGCACAATTTGTGAGAACATTAAATAGTAAAAGAGTTGGAATAGTATAAAATTGTTTTATATCAAGTCCAGATTTTATATAAAAAAAAAAAGTCAGCAATATCTTTGTTTCTAAAAGAACATCAAAATAATGTCTGATTCTGAACGTATACATTCTCAATGTTCAGTAGTAGTAAAGTACAGTGTTACTTGTTCCATAAACTTTCAGCCACAATTTCTTTCAATTTACATGTTTCATTAATTTATTTACGCTATGTTGTAGTTTGAGATGACTGTACCGTGGTTTGTAGTTTGAGCAGGCTGTATTTTTTTGCAGTTTGGTGTTAGTGTCGTGATGCTCACTGTAGTGTAGTTAATAGTTGGGGCAGAGGAATTTACCGTTATTGAATTTGCATACTGGTTACTGTTGTGAGATAAATTAGCAAGGTTGTACCACACAAAGTATCTAAGAATAATTTCTTCGAACACCTTGTGTGCATACATTAAATCACAAATAAATGAAGAAATGAAGGAATAGATACCAAAATAACCAAGCAAGCACAAGAAATAAGAAAAGACAAAAGATTTTACGTGAAAACTCTTTCCGAAGAAAACTACAGGAACACACGGCACAAACCCACTAGATCAAAAGTCTTACAAGTACAAAAAATCATCAAACTCAATATCACTCTTTCACACACTTTCTTACAATTTTCAAAAAGAGGAAAGCAAAATTCTAGAAAAATTTAGTAATGAGAAGAGAGCATTACCAAAAGACTCACAAAATGGCTCTAGTTCTAAAGGTTACGCTGTAACCATTTTAATTAAACCAACAACATCATTCATGCTTTTGCCGATAGGAAAAATCAGAATACCATCGGTTTGACTTTTTTACCAATGGCAAAGGAAACAAAACACCATCTGTTTTGTTATTAGCCGTTGGCAAAGAGCAAATGGGCTTGGCCCATTAATTGGCTTCAACAAAACAGTAACTGGTACAAACCATGTAACGACGTTTGCTATATTTTTACGAGTTACCGAATGCTTTTATTTTTCATGTCTCCATCATGCCTTTATATTTTAAAACTTTAATAACTCAAAATTTAAAACTTAAAAGTCAAAATAAAACCGTTGGATATGATCTACATCATTTTATCTACGTGCTCATAAAAAATTATCACATTCCGATTTTGTTTTTATGTGAATCAATAAGTTGAAAAATCAACGTCTAGAAATTATTCACATTAGTATATTTTTTACAAGCTCTTGATGACAACCAAAACAAAATTAAAATATCATAATTTTTTACACGTGTATAGATAAAATGATGTAGACCATATCCAACGATTTTATTTTTACTTTTAAGTTTTAAATTTTAAGTTATTAAAGTTTTAAAATATGAAGGCATGGTGGAGGCATGAAAAATGGAGATATTTGAACCCTCTTCTATTTTTATATATTCTGTTTGGCAGCTTCTGCCAAAATTTAAAAAAAAAAAAATCTTTGAATTTTATCATATTTTTTACCTATCAAACTATTCAACCCCGTTCAAAACCACTATCATATATCCAATATTTATCTCGTGTCCTTTCCGGGAAAGCTCTCATTCACCATAAGACTTCAAGAATAGTTCCTTCAGATCTTCAAAATATTATTAAAAAAATCAGTTGTCCGTGATAGTCTCATTTCGAATCACAATAAATTAGTATCTAAGCAATCCATATGACAACACTTAAGTGTAAATACTTAGTGCATTTAACTATAAATATCTGACAGAATATGCTCAGTACTTAGTCCATAATAGAGAAGACAACAATCTCAATTAAGTGCTCAAGAAAGAAGACTATTTTTTTTTTCTTTCCTGCTCTTGTAATTCAAAAGGGCCGAAAACAGAATTGGTTATTTCCTTGTTACTGTTCAATAAACTTGATGGAGTATAACGATAACGAATGGAGCATGTCAGTGGACCACCGATGGTGGTTGATGCGCCTAAGGCCCCCGAATGACTAGAGAGTAGGTCCGATGGGCATCGGACCTACTCTGGTTCGACGGGTTTAATCACCGTAGATTTGCTTTTAGATTCGTGCGAAACGCTTTATAGTTCGTGCGCATTTGTTTTATTGTTGGTGCACACAAATCTTAAATTAGATTGGACGGTCATCATACTCGTTGAACCTAAAAGTAGGTCCGATGGGCATCGGACCTACTCCGTTCTCCCCCCGAATAGCTTTGATCTTTATCTCATTATAATTATCGTGTGAAACTATTATCATATTGTTCTTCTCTATTAAATCTCTTTTATAGACAATTTTTGTATATTAAAAACTTCATTTGCTGCCTCTCGTTAAAAATTCAAATTTAAGCCTCAGTAACTATACAAATTGCTACAAGAAAAACTCTCATGCAGTAATTTTTATGTTTCATGAGAGGAAAGCGCTGAATTCGAATGCAACATCAACTAAGCACGGTTAATTTTGTATGGGGACAAACATTTGGGGACTGTTATCAGCCCTCTTTTTATTAATATGTCATGTTGATAGGTTAAATCAGTTAGATATGTTCCTAAATAAAAAAATTTAAAAGAAAAATCGGTTAGCTTTTTACAATTTATTTTTAAAATATTAAACAAAAAAGAAAGAGAAAGGCTTTCAATGTTGCCATAATGAACACATGGTGTGGCTCGGAAGCCGTCATCGGTAACCGAAACGTGATCGTTTACTTCTATTATTTTATCTATCTCGATTCTCTTGATTCTTTTCATATGTATTAAACTGTAGAACGAGTCACTGTACAGAAGCTTTGAACCCGCTTATAGCCGGTGCTCCATCAAACTCACTACACATCAACATATTGGGAAAAGAAAACAAGGAATCCGACCATACCAATCCCTTGCCCTTTCTTTCGGACCAAGATCAAGTTCAGATCGACAGTAGAAGCCCTCCGTTTTGAGCTTCAGCAATGGCAGCCTTGGCTGTCTCAGGCGTAATAAACCTCCATTTGCAGTACCATAAAAAACCAACACGCCTGTATGTCCCTCCCAAAATCAAACCCCTCTCATTCTCTCCTTTTATCACCGGCCGTACTCTCTCGCGCGGTAACTTGCTTACCCCACTCGCTCATGGTCATAGCCATGACCATCATCACCACAACCACCAACATGGTCATCACCATCATCATCATGGCCATGGCCACGGCCACGACCATGAGTACCATGGTTACGAAGGATTGGTGCTTCGATTTGCTAGGTTTACAGGGTGGGCTCCACTGGCGGATCTCCTAAGAGAGAACTTGGTGTTGTGCTGTGTCTCAATGATGCTTCTCCTGGTGGCAGCTGTGTGCCCTCACGTGGCGCCGGCTCGGACTGCAAAGCCGCTTCAGAATTTGTTCATCACAATAGCTTTTCCTCTTGTTGGGGTAAGTGGGTAAAAATAGAAGTGAGAATTTGAATTTCAAGAGTAATTGATTTATTGGGAGAGGATGGGATGAGATGTTCAGAATTAGTATCTGTGCAATAAAATTTGCATGAAGTGTGAGAGCTAATTCTGAGTTATAGTTTGTATTTGGAGATAAAAATCAATTTCCACAGCTAGTTGTAATGAATTGTGTAAATTTTATCAAAATGGATTTAGATACTTGTTGGATTTTGGAATAGAATTAAAATTGTGATGAGGTCTGGTCAGGACAAATTAGATCAACTTCCTTCAGAGATCACAGATTAGCCTATGAATTGTTAGAGTTTAAATATAGAATACAAGAATAATCATGTAAAATTTATCCTATGTACATATTTATAGGTTTCAGCTGCACTTGATGCCCTTGTGGATATTGCAGGAGGCAAAATTAACATCCATGTGCTGATGGCTCTTGCAGCCTTTGCTTCAGTGTTTATGGGCAACTCCTTGGAAGGTGGCCTCCTTCTCGCCATGTTTAACCTAGCCCATATAGGTACTCCATTTTTATTTTTATTTTATATATTTCTTTTTCTAATGATATCCTTTCAGGTTAAAATAGTGGAAGAAAGAACCTGTAGAAACTGATACTTAAAATGTTGGCCTTTGAGTAAACCATGCTTCCTGTATTGTGTTGGTTATAGTGGTACTAATCAGGATGGTTGTCGGTTCCTGTATACAATGTGCAAGTTATATCAACTCGTGATGAACTGAGAATCATTCATGTGCATCAATTTCTTACATTAAATATGTTGTCTTTTAGTGGGTTCATCAGCCTTTGATAATTAGGAGCTTGGACAAAGCTCCAAACCAAGTAATACCACATCCACCAATCAAATCATTCTGATAAGCATGTTTTCTACCATTAATAAAATTAGATCTTACTTGACCAGCTGAAGAATATTTTACAAGCCGATCGATGATTGATGTGAAGGAACTAAAGGAGAACCACCCTGATTTTGCATTGTTATTAGAAAATGATGGTAATAGGCCACCTCATTTTTCAAAATTGAATTATACAAGGATCCCTGTGCAAGATCTCCAAGTTGACTCATACATCCTAGTCAGGGCCGGTGAGGTTCGTAAGCATTATATCTTATGTATGAGAAAACTCAAGGCAACTTGATTTTTTTTTTATTGTTTTTGAACAACTTGGTAATTTTATCATCACTCTTTAACACGTTGCGGAAAGGTGTTATGAATTGCTTACAGATTTGATCCTCGTGCTAATCAGATTTTCTTTTTACCATTTTAAAATAGATTAACATGTTGGTTTTGTTTGCAAAGAATTCAATTTACTGAGTTTACTTTACATAAATTACAACTTACAATGGTTCCTTGATTAGGCCGTCCCAGTTGATGGGGAAGTGTTCCAAGGTTCATCTACTATTACAATAGAGCATCTAACTGGCGAGACAAAACCACTAGAACGAAGAGTTGGTGACGGCATTCCAGGTGGTGCTAGAAACTTAGAAGGCATGATGATTGTTAAGGTCGAATTGCATTTCAATTCAAATAATAGTACCTATTATAAGATACACTCTATTTATTCAGTCTAAATCTTATGTGAGTTCATGACAAAACCATACTTCAGCCATAAGACTCCAAATGGAAGATATCAGACCAGAGTATGAACAAAAGGATTTCAGGTTTTATTGTTTTTATAAGATACATTAGGAAATCACCAGAATCAGGTCCTGCTGATCCAATACAAATGAATGGCGGAGATTAAAAACTTTTTCTTCTTTTTTATGGTTAACTCATTTGCTGAACTGAGATTATGCAGTAGTAAATACCCCTAAAGCATTCAATAAGATCATCTAGGTTTGAATCTTTTGAAATAGAAGCATTAACTCAAACTATTTGTTTTAGGTGACAAAATCGTGGGAGGACTCGACATTAAATAAAATTGTGCAATTAACCGAAGAAGGCCAATTAAACAAGCCGAAGTTGCAAAGATGGTTAGATGAGTTCGGAGAACACTATAGTATGGTGGTGGTTGCCCTGTCTTTGGTCGTTGCTCTCTTTGGACCATGGATGTTCAAGTGCCCTTTTATTGGCAACTCAAGTAATTTTAAAGCTCTTTTCTTTCTTTACTGAGATGTTTACGGTAATTACAACAGTTCATGGAACATACATTCTGTTGAGATCTATGCTTTGTATAATGTTTCATTCAGGCTATTGTCCAGCTTTTTCAATTGTTTCCCGGTCTCTGTGATTTTTGGTAACCTACTGACGAACATTTAGTTTTTTCGTTTTTTTTGTTGGTTACATGGTATATGTTGACAATAGTAATATATTTATCATTATGTATCTAACAAATCGTGCAAAAAAGTAATGTTTTTTTTTTTCCTTTTTTTTTGCATGTAGCTGTCAGGGGATCAATTTATCGTGGTTTAGGGCTTATGGTGGCAGCGTCTCCCTGTGCACTGGCAGTAGCCCCTTTGGCATATGCCACTGCAATCAGTTCCTGTGCAAGTAAGGTGATAATCTTGAAATTCTAGACAATTTCTTTTTCTTTTAAGAGACGCATCAATCAAAATAAATAATTAAACATATTTGTTAATTTCTCAAGGGGATCTTGCTGAAAGGAGGGCATGTGCTAGATGCCCTTGCTTCCTGTCAGTCCATTGCATTTGATAAAACCGGAACTCTAACAACCGGGAAACTCATGTGCAAAGCAATAGAACCTATTCATGGCCACTCCACTGTTAGGCTTGAGTCTGAATATTTGCCTTGCTGTATCCCGAACTGTGAGAGTGAGGCTTTAGCTGTGGCCGCAGCAATGGAGAGGGGCACTACTCATCCTATTGGAAGGTACATCCTTTTGTAATTTTGGTAGGTAAAACTTTTGTTATTTTTTCGTGCATAACTCTTGAAACTTGACTATGTTTTTAATCAACTACATGGCTAATGCACAGAGCAGTTTTGGATCACACTATAGGAAAAGATCTCCCAGAGGTTGGAGTTGAGAGTTTTGAGTGCTTGCCTGGCCAAGGCCTGTATGCAACTCTGAGTGGCATAAAGGTAAAACATTGATTATAAATGAAACAAATTTTATTATTAGTGTTATTAGAATTCATGTGTATGTTTTTTCTCTTTTGTTTCATTGCTCATAGTCGGGAAGCAGCGAAAACAAGCTTTCAAAGGCATCACTTGGTTCAATCGAGTACATTGCTTCCCAGTGTAAATCCACTGATGAATCTGAAAGGATTAAGGAAGCTGCAAAGGCATCAGGGTATGGTCCTGATTTCATACAAGCTGCTCTCTCTGTAAATAAGAAGGTATGGTTTGTACTATTTGTCTGAAATTAAAAATAAAGGAGATATACTGGTCTAAAATTGCATTATATGTTTATATTGTAAGGTGACACTATTCCACTTTGAAGATGACCCACGACCAGGTGTCGCGGAGGTTATATCAACACTACGTAACAAGGCCAAACTTCGAATTATGATGCTAACTGGGGACCATGAATCAAGTGCATTGCGAGTTGCAAAAGCTGTTGGCATAGATGAGGTCTATAGTTCTCTCAAGCCAGAAGATAAACTTAACAAAGTCAAAAATGCTTCTAGAGATACAGGTAATTGTTGTTTAACTAATCTAGCTTTATGTAGTCTTTAAGTATTTTGATAAGAACTAATGTTAATGTTGACAGGAGGAGGATTGATTATGGTTGGGGATGGCATTAATGATGCACCCGCACTAGCCGCTTCAACTGTCGGCATGGTACTGGCACAACGTGCCAGTGCAACTGCAGTTGCAGTAGCTGATGTGCTGTTGTTGCGAGATAACATCTCTGTTGTTCCTTTTTGCGTGGCCAAGGCTCGTCAGACAACCTCTCTGGTTCACACTCAACACCTGTCTGCTTTAAAATCTATTTTGTTAGTTTTCTTGTATTTGATACATTGCCATGTGCTTTAATTTGTAGGTCAAGCAAAGTGTTGGTCTTGCATTGACTTGTATTGTGTTCGCTGCTCTCCCTTCTGTGCTAGGGTTTCTTCCTCTTTGGCTGACTGTATGTGCTTCTTTAAATTTTGCACTTATATTTTTTTGAAGATATGATGTTTGCCTTCTTGACAAGCTTCAGTTATTTCGGGGTAATAGAATTATTTTGAATGAGTATGATTGATTCAATTCCAGGTATTGTTGCATGAAGGAGGGACACTTCTGGTGTGTTTAAATTCGATTCGTGCACTCAATAACCCCACATGGTCTTTAATGGATGATTTCCAACAGTTGTTTTCTGCCTTGAGGAAAGTTATTTGTGGTTTTATCAGGAGGTCTCCTTCCCAAATTTCTGTCCAGGCTGCTTAGATTAAATCGCCGATCTTATTGTTGGTGTTCTTATTTATTTTTATTTTTTTACAATTTTACTAGAGCTATAATAGTAGAAATAAGTTTAATGTATAAGATTCAGTAATATTATTAAAAGTAAATAATATGTTTCCCTTTTATTCTTTTCTTTTTTGCTTTGTTTCCATTTTGTTTTGGTTATCAACTTATCATATGTACCATCTGCATGTAGGATTTATAGGAGGTTCGGCATGTTGAAGTATCGTTTATGAATTTGTATCCTCTGCATTAACTCAAATTTTGAGTTAAGATGTGGACTGTCCGATTGAGATCTGCACGAATATTAAATGGGCCTATGCGTTATAGGCGTGGGCCGTACTGACCCGAATTCTGAGTATACGGATTCATCGTCTATTGGGGATTTGGGGCTGCATGGAGTAAAGGCGGCGGATGATTTGGATTTTTTGAAATTTAAAAGAAAATAATAAATAACAGTAATATCCGGGTTTCAAAAAAAATTTATAACACTTTCTAAAATTGTATACATGTATTCAGCAAATCTGACTGAATTAGTGCATTAAAATGTTGAAAAAAATCTTCCCAAGTACAAGACTACACGCAAATGCGTTCAAGGTCTTGGATGCATAGACGAGTTCTTCCGTTGAAACTAGCCAAGCACGTGTTTAAAAATTAGATATAGTCTTATCAAATTGGGATTCAGATTATTATTATTGTTATTCTTTGAACAAACAAAAATTTATCATTATTTTTAATTTTTTGGCTACTTTAGGTAAATTTAGTGTGTAGAATAACTTCATTCGTTTGAATGAGGAAAAATTCAATTGCAGAGGTACAGAAATATGGTGTCATACACAGAATTTGTGTAAAGAATAACTAAATTTGATTCTTTTTTTTATTAAAGCTGGGATTAAGGAATTACCGAAAATAAATAAATTTATACGGCACACAGGAAATCAAATAAACCTGGTAGCCACTATGAATGCGCCACAACACTTTCCATGTCTCCTTTTTTTCTTAATGAGAGCAAACAAGGCTGATTATGAGTTTTGACATGACTTAGCTGTCGGTGCGTTCTTCGGCCCAAAGATTTTAGATTTCTCCGCTATTGACAGAAACGTGTCCTGTATTCCGGGATGATACACATTTTGAAGTTGCTCCTAAGAATTTAAATATTCCTTATTTTCAATTTTGTTCAGACTGTCTGTTCAAGCCGTTCAATATAATTTTCATATTAAAATATACTTGGAGACCAAACTTTTTATTTTTTTTTTCTTCTTTTTTTAGATAGGTATAAAATTAGACCATTCAAAAATAGTAATTTATAACTATCTAAAATAGTAATAAAAAAGTTGATTTCCAACTATATTTTAATATAAAGATCATATTAAACTATTCGAATTAATATTTTCAACTTTGAAAATGAACATAAAGATGTGAAATACGATTAAGGCATGAAAAATACCATGTAATTGAACTCTGCCCTTCAATAATTTATCATTTCAAATACTCTTTCGGATTATGTTACTTTTTCTAAGTCAAAAGGCAATAAATAAGGGTTGGTATAATCTGGGGAAAAGGTCAGACTTACCTGACAGTAGGAACTAGAAAGCAAAAGCAGGAACAAATATTGCTGATGACTTAATTTTCTTACTAACTAATAAAGTAACCTCCTTTAAGAAAAGAGAAAAATATATAAATAATAATGACCTAAATTGTTTTTTCATTCTTTTTTTCCCGTTATTTTCTTTTGACGACTCACCAGAAAAACTATAGACCTCTTCCGAATTCGGATCTGGTGAAGTAATTCAATTTTTAGATTTTAAATCGAAACTGTTCGATTCGAATTCGGATTATCCATTCTGAAGTAGAGCGCACATATCTTGACGACAGATTTGAATCCCAAAACGATCTCGACTAACAGAATCGAATCAAACGGTACCGATCGAAAACCCAAAAGTTAGGTTACTTTAGGGGATCCGGACCTGATAGACCAGCAGCATGTCTCTCTCCCGTGCTTCCAAAGAATCAACCAGTCCGGTTACATCAAAATACATTTGCACGAGGACCATAGTCGCATAGGGATAAATACTTAACAGAGCAGTTTGACTTCATGCAGCGCATGGACTATAAAAACAGAGCAGTTGGTGCGCTGTATGAAGCTAAAAGTACTCTCTTAAAATCTTTACCCGTCGCATAGAGCGACATTATTACTTGAACAATTCTTTCAAGGGAAACATCATGCGACCGTATAGTATGAACCAGGTTCATTTCAAAATACCAATTTTTAATTAAATCTTTAAACACACTTCAACACGTCTTACCTCTCACCTACCCCGACTTCTTCCTTGGTTTGGTTTCCCTTCCATTTTCTCCCACTATCAGCTGTCTCAACTTTACCCTTCTCCTTCCACTGGATTCACATCCCCTTTGACAAAAAAAGGGGATAGAGAGCGAAGGATCGATTAGAAGGCCTCCGGCGATCAATGTTCCACAATTATCAAGGCACGAGGCGTGCCACTGCCGCGTCTCGCTCCTCTGCCTCCGGCGGCTCAGAAGGCGGCGGAGTAGGGTCTCCGGCTGCCTCCTCCGCCTCCGATGGCTCCGCTTTCCGACCCTCTTCCTCCACCTTCTGGTTTCTCCTCCATGGCCTCTGCTGCCTCATCAGTCTCTTCTTGGGATTTCGTTTCTCTCGCCTAATTTTCGTTCTTCTCTTTTCCAACACTATCTACACCTACACAACCACCACTACTACGACTATTACCTCAACACGAACGGAAACCCTAACTGTCTCTTTCCCTCTAACCCATACGCCTCCGATTGAAACGGCGGTCAAACCGAACAATTCTGCAATTGAATTCTCTGACAAGCCGTCGAATCAGGGTTCAAGTCATAGTCAGATTGTAGTTGGGCGTCACGGGATCCTGATCCGACCGTGGCCGCACCCGGATCCGACTGAGGTGATACGGGCCCACCAGATCATAGAAAGAGTGCAACAAGAACAGAGAAAGTGGTATGGTGTGAAAAGCCCTAGACCTTTAATTGTAATCACTCCAACCTATGCTAGAACCTTTCAGGCACTGCACCTTACGGGGTTGATACATTGCCTTAGAAATGTACCATACCCTGTAACCTGGATTGTGGTGGAGGCAGGCGGTGTCACTAATGAGACGGCCAGTCTTTTGGCACGGTCGAGGGTTCAGTTTTTACACATACCGTTTCATGAGAAAATGCCAGTTGAGTGGTCTGAGAGGCATCTGACAGAGAATCGCATGCGGTTACTTGGATTGAGGTAGTCACTGTTCTTTGTTTTAGTAATTTTCAAATTTTCTCTTGTGGAAAGCAGTTCACTGTGCTTTTTCGGTTAGAGAGAAATTTGGGCAATAATTTGGATAGCATTTTGAGACATCCAACTTATAGAAATATCAGGTTTTATAGTTACTTTTTTGGAATAGGAAACAGGTTTGAGTTATCTGAATTAGGACAAAGATAGGCTGTGCTTCTGGCCAAAATCTTTCATAGTTACATTAACTTCTTTGAGCATCAAAAGTAAGAGATAGTGAATAGGTGGACTGGGTTCTGTACATTTTCATTCACATACCTTTTCCCAAATTTAGAAAAGGTTGAAGTTGGTTTTTTCCTCTCCATTATTTTCCTTTGACACCAACGAAGTATTGTACTAAGAAATCCTTTTGACCTTGCAGCTCATTGCCACCAAAGAAGCCCTCAAATACCTTAAAAAATTATGCAATATCTTTATATTGTTGACAAATAAAAAGTATCTTTAATGTTGACCTTGAAAGATAAATGTCATCAAGTATGAAGTATCTGTTGATTAATACACGGGATCATCAGAATGGAGGTTTACCGATTAAAACAATTTTGAGTTACACATTTTTCAGTTGCCCTGACATTGTTTATAGCTTGTTTTCAATGCTTCCAACTGATGCATGCCGAAATATAGCATATTCCGTGTTCTCTTGGCATAAACTTGAGGTAGATTTTGGGTGGAGAACTATAATTTGATATTGCCAGTTTCTAATTTTTGTGAAGAAATGCAAACCTCTTCTCTCTATTCTAATTCCAGGAAGCCATCTTTGTAACTAATTAATTGATCGTGTTGATTTCTGTGGGTCACTTTACTACTACTGGAGGGTAATACGAGAGCGAAATATGTTTCAATGCTTCCAACTGATGCATGCCAAAATATAACATATTTCGTGTTCTCCTGGCATAAAATCGAGGTATTTGGGTAGAGAATTGTAATGTCAGATTGCCAGTTGGTAATTTTGGTGAAGAAATGCAAACCTCTTATCTCTATTCTAATTCCAGGAAGCCATCATTGAACTAATTAATTGACCGTGTTGGTTTCTCTGTGGTTCACTTTACTACTACTGTAGGGTAATACGAGAGCGAAATATGGATGGCATTGTTCTATTTGCTGACGACAGCAACGTCCACAGCCTTGATCTCTTTGACGAGATCCAAAAAGTAAAATGGATGGGCTCTGTCTCAGTCGGCATCCTGGCCCACTCCGGCGGACCTGACTCATCCCTTCTTACTGAAGATGAGAAACACAACCCTCCAATTCCTGTCCAGGGCCCTGCATGCAATTCCTCTGGCCATCTGATAGGCTGGCACACCTTCAACTCAATCCCCTACTCTGAGAAATCTGCCACCTTTGTTGGCGAGAGCGCTACGGTATTGCCAGGGAAGATGGAGTGGTCAGGTTTTGTGTTGAATGCAAGGATGATTTGGAAGGACGCTGAGGAAGGTCGACCGGAGTGGGTCAAGGACTTGGATAAGATCGGGGAGAATGGTGAGGAGATAGAGAGCCCGCTTGCCTTGGTCAATGATGCTTCTTTTGTAGAACCACTTGGGGATTGCGGGAAGAAGGTGATGCTCTGGTGGATGCGTGTTGAGGCCAGAGCTGATAGCAAGTTCCCTCCAGGGTAAGGAGCCTTTTCTTATTCTTTTGTGCCTTCTTTTTTTATTCATGGAAGTTGTGGGCTTTACCTTGGTTAATGTGTTTTTGGTTACGTTACTCTTGAATGTTTCAAATTTAAAACCCTTGCTCTTTCCCTCGTTATTTTTGGCTAGGTAGCACCAACTTCTCATGTAGTTGGATGCTGGTATTAGAACCCTTACGTTGGCATGAAAACTGGTATTTGAAACAACAATTAAGGTGCATAGAACTCTCAATTATGCAATAGAAACCCTATTTAATTGAACCTGAACTGTCCATCAATCATGCAATTGTGCTTTTTAAAAGTGACTCCGTTGAATACTGAAAACATAACTTGTTCTTTATGCAACAAAATTTATTAAAGAAAGATCGAGTTGATTTTGTCGAACGTACAAACACAGCAAAGGCTAAATTATAAGTAGGACCTAGCCGGCATGGTGGCAATACACAGCAAAGGCTAAATTATAAGTAGGACCTAGCCGGCATGGTGGCAACTGCTGTAATAACAATTTTAACTGATATTTGAGCTGTTACTGCTGAGGGATGTATTACTCTGGGAGTGGGGGGCAGTCCGATGGGCATCGGACCAAATTCGATCTGATGCTCGGTCAGAGCTGTCCTATCCGCATTAAGATTTGTGCGCACTTGATCAGTATGGATCTTGAAGTTGTCTGCACCAATCTAGATGCTGATCAGACAGCTTGGACCGAGCATCAGATCGAATTTGGTCCGATGCCCATCGGACCGCCCCCAATTCCATTATTGTGAGGTAGTTTGTTACCACATGCTTGCATTTTACTTGTATGATTTCCTTGTAATTTGGGCTCATGGTGCAATTAATATAGGTGGATAATTGACCCGCCTTTAGAAATTGTGGTATCTGCCAAGCGGACCCCATGGCAGGAAACTGATGATCTTTCAGGCACCAAGCCAGAGCAAGATGACAGGCGGTTCACAAGAACCAAGCCCAGAAGCAGCTCTAAGAGGAAGAACACCTTGCCAAGGCAAGAGAACTGATCTTTCATTAAAACAGGTAGTCAGAAAAACATTTGGATGCTTCATTTTGTAACATTTTAAATCAGTCAATTGCTAATCAGTGCTACACGAGAGATAAGAGAACGAAAAATTGTAGTGGAATCAAGCCTCATTTAGCCATTTGACCTTACACAATCCCAATCAATCATACCCTTGGCATCTATTTAGGTTCACCATAACTTTTATACCTGGCAGGTATACAGTAGTAATGGTACTTGGTCTATTGTGGTAAATACTTACAGATGGCGTATTTTTCGCCTTTTCAGGAATTCCTCAATGTAGGATTGATGAAGATCTGGGTACGATCTCTTTTCTATTCTTTTTGGTAGAATTTACATTTGTTTTATTGTGCTTTCTAAAGTATATGCTTCTATATGTTGGAAGGTGTCGACACTCTCGGTGTATGCAAGTCAAGAAAGTGAGAATGTTTATGCCACATAGGTTCTTTCCCCAGTGTTTTTTCTCAATATCTTATATGTACTTATTATCATAGGATTTAACCTGTAAGAAATGTCTTGTATATTTACTTGAGAATGATAAAGAAAATGTTTCATGCTCTTACGCTTTATACAGGTGAATTTTTCAATAAAATCTTTTTATCCATTTATTCTATCCTTATCACATTCGATAAGGCAGACTAGGGGTGAAAACGGAGCGGATACGGAGTGGACAGTGGTAAACCCATATATATCTACATTTCAAAGAGCATATATATCTACGTTTCAAAGAGCGTCTACGAATATGGATACGAATAGTAAATGGATGTTAAATGTAAAATTAAATTCGCCTTAAACGGATACGGATAAGAAGTGGATAATCTACGAATATGGATTTGAATATAGATATACAAAATGAATAATTGTTGGATAATAATGTTATATGAACTTTAAGATATAAATAATAATTAATAAAATATAAATATGAAAATAAATGAATAATTGTAAGTTGATGAAGAGATTGATGTTGGAAAGATGGAAGATATGCTATTGATATATATATATATATATATATATATATATAATACAAGTAGTAACAAAAGATGGAGATGATTGTCCAATGATTTGGATCAACTTTTTTAATTTTGGAAAAGAAAATAAATGACGGGAGGCACAATGAGACGTGTGGTATTTTAACTCTCAAATTACATATGTTATATTTTATTCATACATTTTAACTATATGATATACAGTTATGAAAAAATTATTATATATAATTTTATTTAATTAGTAATTTATAATATCCTCTTAGAAAATAAATGAGACCGGTAATTATATATTTTTTAATATTTTTTTATATTACGCTATTTAAAGTAATATATTTATTTGCTTGCTGTATTTTTTATTTTATTATAAAAGTTAACAATTTATTCAAATATCTAGTTTTTATTTTATTTCAAAAACAAGCATTTTCGTATTTCTTATAAAATTGATACAATGTCTATTGCAGAATTGCAGAGATTATTATTAAGGTGTTACCACTTACCTGGTCATATGATTATTTCAGCATTCCAAATTTCCAATATAATGGTAAATTTCAGACAAGGACTTGGCTGAACTTTTCAGAAAATGGATATCACCTCCTGATAAATGCATTTTTGTAATATGTTTGCTCCAGCTGTGATCTAATATTATGAGTAAGAATATATTGATAATCCCGACAAGTGATGTAAAAGTTTATCAAATTCAAAATTTAAACATATCAAGTGTATTATTATTTATCTCATTCAAATAAGTATATTTATTTAGATGGATCGTGTATTAAACTTGGTACCATTTGTAAATTATTTGATCAATACCCAATCGTTAAAATATTAATTGCTAAATAAATAATCAATCGATATATAACAAAAATATATTCTTCTAGATAACAATATTTTCATGGATGTTTAAATGTGGAAATTTTTCCTGATTAGGCATAACGAGAGTCACCGACATATGGGGCCCCATTTGGACTCGGACTAATTTGTCATATCCGCGTAAAGAGTAAAAGACCCTTCGGCCTTCTCTCTCGCAGTCTCGCTGAGAAAAAGATTTGTATCCAGGACTCCCCCTTCTCCCCCATATTCACGCCATCTCCTATCCCCAGATCGCCGCCGACGAATCCCGAATTGGTCGCTATGGAGGTACGCCTATGGCACGACAAGCGCGAGCGCGAGCTCCTCGACAGCCTGGCCGACCTCTTCGCCATCATCAAGACCACCGAGAAGCTCGAAAAGGCGTACATCCGCGACCTCGTTCCCTCCGATTCCTACGAGTCCGAGTGCCTCAAACTCATTGCGCAGTTTAAAACGCTCTCCGCCTCCATCGCTTCTTCTGTGCCGTCGATCGAGCGGTTTGCTGAGGCTTACAAGCTGGATTGCCCCCATGCGCTCAATCGGCTCATCACTTCTGGCGTGCCAGCGACAGTGGAGCACCGTGCGGCTTCTACGGCGGCCGCGTCTTCGGTTGCAGCAACCTCTGCTTCGGCAATTGCGCAGTGTGTGCAAAATTTTATTACTGCCATGGACACGATCAAACTCAACATGATCGCTGTTGATCAGGTAATTATTTTCTTCTTCTCTATTATAATGCAATCATTGATAATGGTGTGTACTTGCCAGTACTGATTAGGAGGTTTTACTGGTGTAGAATTTGCCAGTATGGTGAAATACATAAAAGTGGTGAGATTGGATGAACAAATACACCTATATGCCCGAGCAAGCTAAGGAAAGAAACGTTCTATCAAAGAAACTTCTTAAAAGACTTGTCTGTAATAACGATGGTTCTAAACATTCATGAGCTGGTATCATACTGGTACTGGTCGTTGATGGCATGTTTCGAGTGTGTAAATGTCCTCTCTAACCTGTCTTGTAACAGTAATTACATGAATATATTGAATCTTGCCATTTCACATAGCCAGAATACCAATTGACATATTTGTTACAATCACTGGAAACAAATATGGGGATATCATATTCTAATATTTTTAATTTTGTAATGGATATCCCTTTAATTGCTTGTCGGCTACATTTTTATTATTATTTTCCTAGACTAAATTTCAGCAGAAACCTTTGTTTTCTGGGACTGTATGACTTTGTACTATTTTAGTGGCAGAAGGTGCAATATAAAAATATTTTAAAGTTCATGTTTGAGCAATTTAAATGAATGTCAATTTAATATATACATTACATTTGTAGTTTGTAAAATGGGACTAAGTTTGTAACATATAAACAGGTGCACCCGCTACTGTCGGATCTATTTGCCTCCTTCAACAAACTCACTGGCAATCTCTTGCCACCAGACTTCGAAGGTAAAGTGAAGGTGAGAGAGTGGCTCTCCAGGCTGGCGAAGATGGGAGCAGCTGACGAACTGACAGAGCAGCAGGCACGGCAGCTTCACTTTGACCTTGAGTCTTCCTACAATTCTTTCATGGCAGCTCTTCCCAATGCCGGCTCCTAAGCTGCTCAGAAGGTTTTTCTTTTTCATTTTTTTTCTTTTTTGCAACCAAGACCTATATCTTATAGCGGTTGCAAACAGCTCGTAATATTTTGAGTTTTGCAATAAGTATGCACGTGTTGCTGTTTAGCAAACTGAGGCTCGTTCAATAACAAGGTCATTGTGTTTAAATATTGAGAAATACCCCCCCCTTCCACAAACCCCTGTTGTAGCGAGCCTAACATTTCGGTAACAAAACCTGATTAAACTGAAAGTTGGCATATGTTTATCGTTTTATCTAGGGGTTATTATATGATGAAGGCAGGGGCAGTTTAGTAAGCTTCAGAGCAAGTGTTCTTAAAATATCCAACTCTGTGTCATTCATAAATAATTGTAAACTAAGTATAACCTTGTTTACTTTCCAAGGATCTTAATATCTTGTACCTTTTTCCATTTTGGCGGTGATGGTGAGTTTTATTTTGTGTGTGTTTTGAGGGGGGTGGGGGGGTAATGTTTTGTTCGGTTATAAGTGACAAGATCATAAAATGTTTAAATATATGGTTTTAGAAGGTAAGATCATTGTAAGGTGCAATTGTATAGTTGTGGCTGCATTATACTTTTCTTAAATTTGTATATTCTGTGCCTGCATTTCTGATGCCTCCTTTTGGCTAGCAATGCAGGTTTTTGGCGATTCAATTATTGCTTGTGTTGGGGTCAAATTGTGATAAAAGGAGTATCCTTGTATATTCTCATGTTTGAATCTGTTGAAAAATATTTATTAGGATTTAGTTGTATTAAATTTGGTGTGGTGTAGGGATAGTATTACTACAATGCTCGGTCATTGTTTGTATAATTGCTTTCATAGTGTTCAGCTGAGTAACAGGATCTATAATCCACTACCTTGATCCACTTGGCCACATCCGCCTATTTCTCAATTTCATGCTATTGCAAAAGGTTTCCATCTCAGATACTTGTACCATACTGAGAAGTTCTGGTATACCACGTACAGCCTGGTATTGACCCCTAATTGTTCAAATTCTTGATGTGTTTTGTCAGTAATTTTAATTTTGTCTGGTTTTGTCAGTAATCCAAAGTCATGTTTAAACCGTTCGATCGGTGTCAAAATTCACGCGGAGAGTTTAGATTCACGTGACCATTTAAATTAATTAAGTTTTGAATGTGTTTGCACGAATCTCTACATAGATTAGATGGTCTAAACCTGACTTTGGATCAGATTTGTCCAAAAGGGCTTTGGTCAAAATCCAATTCCATGCCACTGAATATTTGCTTTATGCTAATATATAGAGCAAACTAAAATAAGAGTAAATGACAGAGATGGTCCTTGTACTTTTATCTTTTTTCCTTTCTGGTCTTCATGTTTTGGAAGTTTTTATTTGGTCGATATGTTATCATTTTGGGGAAATTTGCTTTTTTGCCAGACAATATTGTCTTGACTCGCCAACACTAATCGTCAGTATATTAGTAATGGACTAATGGTAGTGGTTGGTTGTTTTGAAAAACTGGCTCATGCTTCGGATAAAGTATGAACTGTGTGCAAAAAATTGGAATAATAAACTACTTGGCACTAGCAATCATCGTTTAATAAAATGTGAATTAACTATTAGCAATATTAGAAGTGGGTGCTTTGAACATATAATGATGAAAATGTTGATATAAATGCTCACAGCACCAATATATGATGATGACGTGGATGATAAAACCAATATCCATGTTAATTTTGTTAATCATGTGAGTGATGAATTTGACAATTGGTTGTCAAGATTTTCATCCACTTTAGCATTTACATCATAAAATTGGTGTGCTTACACCGAGATGATGTCTATATATGCTCAAAATAGGAACTTTTACACCTCAAGTACTAAAATACAAAATGAGATTGACCATGTGTGTATTTTTTTCGAAAAATGCTTTCTGTTAAGTGATTAGTGTGTAAAGATCACATACTTTGCTGGTAAACTAGGACATTACTTTCAATCCTTCAAAAGAAAATATAAAACTTCGTTGGCACGATGATATACAGAAAAGAAATGGCCTTAAATGCAAGTGCTCCAAGAAATTCAGAGACTAAATTGTTTTTTTTTTTTCTATGCGTTCTTGGATTCCTTCCGGACTCCAACAGTTCATCTCCGCGGTTTTAGCGAAGTCAAAACAATACCAGCGATTATAGAATTAAAAATAAGAAATTAAGTGCAACAATTAATGCATATGCTCTCTATCCTTGGCATCCACCAATAAATTTATCCCGTACGGTTGCAATAGCAAAGTTGAATATAGGTGTTAATTTGTGAAAGAGCAAAACTGAACTTCGGTGCTAATGTATGAAAGAGAAAAAAAGGAAAATAATTGATCCATTTGTAAAGTACAACAGTAATAAATGATGCTCAGAAGTGAATCATTGTTAAAGTGATAAGTTTGTATATTATTCAATGTATAGTATGAAATAGACTATTATTCAAGCATCTCCTATATCAGAATCTCATTAATTGTATCTGATACGGAGGGATCAACTTATAACATTTGTAAGTTATATCTTATAACAATTCGATTTTGCAATTTTAAAAATTCAAACAGTCGATCCAAACTGTTCAACATGATATCTAGAGTAGAACTGAACAAGTATCATCTCCATTACTGTAAAAGATTCCCTTCACTTTACGGTTTGAGATTAACTTTCAGCCGCTTTGAGATTCGGGTTAACGCAGGGGCAGTATTATTGGGCTTTGAGATTCATGCCAAGTTAAAAAGAACGGTCCAGATCCAATAATTGTAAATGATTCCCTATTACGGTAGCAGGGAGGATGTGAATTCAAGTAGAACTAGAGTGTTCTTAAGCTTACCAAGTCCCTTTGTGAGCTTAATTCAAAAACATGTTAAAGTGGCTTCAAACGATGCATTCAAACCGTTGAAACCGATCTACTTCACAGTGATGCATTTACATGTCAAATTTATAATTTTTGAACTAATTTAGTATAAAGTCAAGCGGTAAAAAAAAAGATGGTTTATAAGTTAATTTAATATGTTCATTTTTCATCATTTTTTGATCGCTTGAATTTATATTAAATTAGTTTGAAATTTAAAAACTTGACATGTAAACTCATCCCTCGTGAAGTATATCGGTTTCAACGGTTTTGATGCGTCACTTGAAACCAATTCGATGAGCTTTTGAGTTAAGCTCACAAAGAGGCTTGGTGAGCTTAAGAACACTCTAGTTCTACTCTGATATCTATATTAAAATGTGCTTGGAGATAAAATTTTACATTTTTTTATTTTTTACTATTTATTAAGTATTTTACAAACTGTTGTTTTTAGACAATTCTGAACTACTGAAAAACAACCGTTTTGTAAAATACTTAATAAATAGTACAAAAATAAAAAATGTAAATTTTATCTTCAAGCATATTTTAATATAGATATCATGTTAAATGGTTGGATCGACTGTTTAAACTTTTAAAATCACAAAACTAAATTATTGTAAAATGTTGTAAGTGGATCCCTCTTGCTAATATTATTCAATGTATAGTATGAAATTGCACGAAAATTTTAGTGGCTTTTGACTTTTAATACTTTTCTTTTGGTGTTTTTTTGTGTTAGTTACTTGTTACATATGAAAGGCTTCTCCAATTCCTCTAAGCCCCTCTCTCATTCATTCTCCATTATTTTTCTTAACCATGAAATAATAATTCAAAATAAAATTGAATTAACGTACACCCCTTTTCTTTTATCATCTGTGACTCAATCAAATCGGAAAGGCTAAAATCCCTTCATCTCTGGGAAGTTGAATGATATATTTAAACCTTTTTTATTTTATATCATGTCATAGTTAATTATTTCTTTTTAGCATTTATTTAAAAAAAAATTCTTTTTGCCTGCCAGTATTGTCTATTCTCTTTAGGCGAGCATTGTACTAAGCGTAGGGTTGATCTAAAATCACCCGCATTTTTATTATATCCAAGTTTAATACAAATTATTAATTATGTCCACAGATTTTCAACTTCGCTAAAATACCCACACCGGCCAGAAAATGCGTGTTTAGCTCCCCCCTAAACCGGCCATTTTCTGGCCGGTTAACATCTTTTTTTTCTTTTTAACCCGCAAAAACCCCTATATATACCCCTTTTTCTTTCTCTCCTCTCACAATTCTCTCATCTCTCAACCGAATTCTCTCTTCTTGAGGTAATTTTTTTTTTTATCTAATTTAATTTTTAATTTATTTATTTAGAGTTTAGCGATTAGGATTTAGGTGTTATAATTTAATTATATGTTGTAATTTAGTGTAATTAGTTACATGACCAATATTTAGGGTATTTTGGTCCTTTTTCATCAGAATTAGGCTGATTTAGCGTAATTTTTACCGAAATTAGCACGGTTGACCAATATTTAGTGTATTTTGGTCCTTTTTACCATAATTATGCTAATTAAGCTTAATTTTACCGAAATTAGCACAGTTGACCAATGTTTATGGTATTTTGGCATTTTTACCATAATTAGACTAATTAAGCTTAATTAGTGTAATTAGCACGGTTGACCCTATATTTAGGGTATTTTGGTCTTTTTACCATAATTAGGCTAATTAAGCGTATTTTACCGAAATTAGGTTATTTTCCAATATTTAGGGGTATTTGGCCCTTTTTACCATAATTAGGCGAATTAAGCTAATTGTGACCGAAATTAGCACGGTTGACCAATATTAGGTTATTTTGGCTTTTTTTACCATAAATTAGGCTGATTAAGCGTAATTTAGGGTAATTAGCACAGTTGTCCAATATTTATGGTATTGGCATTTTTTTACCATTAATTAGGCTAATTAAGCGTAATTTTTACCGAAATTAGGTTATTTTAGACATCAGGATGCCTAGAGCACGGCCAGTAGTGGACGAGCCGATCAGTACCAGCAGCACGGAGCACATCAGTCCTCTCCTGTGGATTCCCCACAGCGAGCACCGAGTCTCACTGGCTTCTCGTGAGGTACGTTCCTTTTCTTAGATTTTCTTTAAATTTTGTTGGGGTTAAATTTTATTATGTTATCACCATGCGGATTACCTTTTTCAACGCAGGACATGGGTCTGTTAGATGTGAAGTTGCGCTGCATTCACATGCAGTATTACGATATGATGGCCCCGTACCTTATCAGCCTGGGTCTCTACCAGGTTGTGGACATCGTGCGGACAGAGAAAAGCATCATCAATGCTTCTCTCATTGCTGGACTGGTGGAGCGATGGCGTCCCGAGACGCACACGTTTCACATGCCATTCGGAGAGATGACGGTGACTCTCCAGGATGTGAGTGCTCTTTGGGGTTTGCCTATCCGTGGCACACACGTCTGCGGCGTCTCTGACAGCACCAGATTCGTAGGTGATGTCGAGGAGTTGTTGGGAGCTGATCTGGCTATTCCGTGCCAAATGGTAGAACAAAGTTTTCAGTACAGATGAATCTGTACCTTTTAAACCTTATTCAACTCTGCGACTAAGATTGCAAGTGACAATCCGTCGTGGTAGTCTAATCAGTATCGATCCGCGAGGGACGACTCAAATTCTGAATTTCTACTCTACTAGTTAGTACTAGAAGTTTGAAGGTTGTGTGTTTGTCTATTCCTAGGTTTTGTAACAAATGTAATGAACAAATGTAATGACAGAAGTAAAATCAATTAAATGTTTTGTTTTGGACTATTGTATAAAAGGCGTTTCAAGGGTTTCAGATTTCATCTTCAACTTTGCTGCTCTGGACCTGCCACGCGACTCGCATACTCTCGTATGTGACTCTTGTGACGCGACCCGCATGCTCTCGCATGCGACCCGTGTGTCCTCAAGCTACTCTGACCTGTCCGCGCTAGCCCTTGT
>JAJGRW010001345.1:889854-920886 GCA_025461045.1 Carex parvula
TTTGATTTTATTGTACTTATATAAGTACCATATAGTCCAGAAGACAATGCTTGCATCTTTTCTATTATAATTTTCTGGCCATTTTAATAGATGTGATATGAAGATATTCACAATTTCTCTCATTCCTAGTTTCAATATGATAACTATTCTTTCGAATATCTTTAAAACTTAGTAGATTTCTTCTGGATCTACTTGAATATAAGCATCATTTATTATTTTGTTCCTTCAGGTAACAAAATACAAGCTCTTCCGGAGCCTTTAATTAAATTAGTTGTGCCAGATATATGTGGATAGTCTCACCAATATGCAATTGTGAAAAAATTTCTTACTTTTCAATATGGTATTTGTTGTTCCGCTGTCTACTAAACATGGATCTTCTTTACTTACCATTGCGTCAGTTATTTTCTTTTAAAATAAAGAATGCAAGAATAAATTAAAATAAAAATAAACTACCTTTATTCACTAATTTTATTTGCATACAATATAAAATTAAAATGTAAACTAAACTTTTATAAACATAAACTTCTACATATATTTCCTCCCTTAGTAAAGTGTCTATTTCTTTATCCACATTATGGAAGAAATCTGATACATCAAAATGTGTATCTATATGGCATTCATATTCGGGTCATTTTGTTTCCACATTTTCTCTTTTTTTTTCTTAATTGAGGCTTGATAAAGCCCTACAAAATGCTTGGGCGTACGACAGGTACGCAATCAATGATTTGTCATCCCACATCTGTAACAAACATCTTCAGGATGTTTTCCTTTCTCATTTTTCATAATACGTATTTATAACAAAATACAACTTCAGGTTACTAATCATAACTTCGAGTATGATAAATAAAAAAGGAGATAAATTCAAACTTTGTGAGATTTGTCATATGTACTACAAAATAGATACGTATTAATAATTTCAGATTATTAATATCATAACTTCAGGTATTAATGCCATAACTTCAGGTTATTAATGCCATAACTTCAGGTTATTAATGCCATAACTTCAGGTTATTAATATCATAACTTAAGGTTGTGAAAATGGAGATGAATAAATAAAATAAAAGAATATGTAAATTGCATAAATAAATAATAAATAAATTTAAATGTATTAATAACTTCAGGTTAATATTATATAACTTCAGGTTATAATAAAATACTTATTTAATAACTTCTGGTTATTAAATTGCTTGACTGCGCTATGTATAATTTAATTTGAAATACTTCGGGTTATTTTCATCCAATGACCTATAATACTTATAGTTATTATATTGATTTTATATGAAAATTTCTAATAAAACTTCAGGTTTTAATTGGGAATAACTTCAGGTTATTCATCCAGTGGCCTATAATAACTGCTGGTTATTATTAATTTTATATTAAAATTTCAAATAGACCTTCAGGTTCTAAACAATTATCATAATAACTTCATGTTATTATTCTTATTAATTATATTCGAGTAATACGCACTTCAGGTTCTTGTAAACAATTAGTTTTGATAATAACTTTCAGGTTATTAGTCCATCATTCACTTCAAGGAATGATTCTTATAAACTAAAACAAACATAATAAAAAATTTAAATGAAATTTAACTTAATGAAAGATATAATAATATCAATCATATAAATTACTTACAGAATAACTTTGCAACTTCTTCCGAGCAACTCGTGCTGATAACGTGTTGTAAAATTAAAATAAAGTACAACAATAGTAAGTAAATAACAAGAGAGATAGAAAGAGCAATAGCATAATTTTATTCTCTTCTAATTGTATGTTCATTCTTGCTTTTACAAAGCCTCTATTTATAAGCTAGAAAGAGATGTTACAATAATAAAGAAGAAAATGAATGTCCATAGTAGTGGAGTAGTGGAGTAGTGGAAGAGTGGGGCAATGAATTGACATCCACATAAATCATATAATTTGATTTACAACATTTTCAATAATATCTCATTTTCTCTCAGTCTCCTTTGATTATTTTTTAGGCTTTATCTTTAGCATCTAACACCTCTGGCTACAAGGGCTACAAAGGCTGATCCAAATAGATTTAGAAAAGACCAATGTTCGGAATAGCGCGCTATAGCGTTTTCGGACCAAAAAAGCTATGAGGCTATGGCTATATAGCGCGCTATTTCGCGCTATAGCGCCGCTATATGGCCATAGCGCCGCTATATGGCCATAGCGCCGTTTTTTCAGCCGTTCCGCTATGACGCGATAAACGCTATTTAAACCTTTGGAATAGACAATTGTCTACTCTAGAATTTTGAAAAAAAAAATTTAGCTCATGATTTTTGGGGCTATTACCTATCCCTACTGGAGTCTAATATTTTTTGCCAACCCAACTCATTTTCTTCCCAGCTGCTAACCTGCTTGTTTTTTTTTCCGCACAACACATATTTGTCCTTTTATTCTTTTTTATTCTGCTATAGTCCAGGTTTAACTTTCTTTCTTTCTTTCTTTGTTTTTTTTTTTTTTGCCAAGGCTACAACCTAAAACAAAAATAAACAAGTAGCGAAAAAAAAAAAGAGGATTGGAGAGAAAACACGAACAATGCTATGTTGCATGAATACGGATACGGATATTATATTGGATATGGTATGAATACGGTGATACGGTAAATTTTAAAAATCTAGAATACGATACGCCTGTTATATATTATATTTTATTATTTTAATTTATGATATTTAGATTAATCATAGTTATAATTTAAACCAAACTTTCACAAAAAACTAACCACTATACTCATGTATAAGTTAATTACAATAGTTACTAGTAAATATCACATAAGATGGTCTAGCATAGTGGCAAAGAGTTTTGGGTCTCAACCAAAATAGCATGGGTATAGGTTTGACAATTGGGAATTCAAAGCCACGTGACTAGATTTGACATTTATTATCTAATTGGATGGAACTAGAAAATTTAAATAGAAGACTGAAAAAAAAATTATATAAATTTAATCTTAAGTTATCTTACAATCTAGTGAACAATTAATTTTAACCACTAACTACAAGGAAATATTAGATCATTTATATAAAAACTTATATAAAAACATTAGCTAAGTTATATAAAAACTTAAAAAAATAGAAAATTTTAATTAAATTTTAATATATATATTACAAAATTAAAAATTATAGAGGTGGCTTACTTATTTTTGAAATACTCTAATATCCGCCTTAGGGGTGTCAACGTGTACGGTAACTGTCGGGTGGAAACATTTTTATATCTGTATCCGTTACAAATTGTTCTTACCTGTACTCTACTCTTACCTGCTACAAATTATCTTATCTGTGCCCTACCCTTACCTATTATGATTGTCAGATAACGAAACAATAGCGGATAAATAATGGGTAACACTAATCTAATAATTATTTTTATTATTTATTGAATAAAACATTAAAACATATACATTCATTTCATACATGTATAGTAATTTATTGAAAAAATTTTTGATCATGCTAAGCGCAAGTAATAAATTAAAATACTCTTTTCAATACTTATCAATAATATAATATATATAATTTTTTTTATAATTACCCGATCGGATAACTAGTACGAAATAGGCTTTATCCGCACCCTTACCAGTTTAGATAACGAAAAAAATCTTTACCCGTACTTGTACCTGATAGTTTACAAAAGAAAAATCTTACCTATATCCGTTACGGTACCGGTCAGGTACACAGATAAAAGAGTGCCATTGACACCCGCTAATCCGCCCCTTAATGCATTCATTGTATAAGAACTTGGTATTCCGTCACCTAATCCATTGCCCATACAACGAATCACTGTTCCGGTCTTATAACTTCACTACATCACGGCCCCATTATTATCAGACATGAACAGACACAGAAAATCCTTCTCCTGAATATTCACCGAATCCCAATTGCTCTCGACGAGGTCGAGTCCGCATCTCTGCATTAACGCACCGTTTGAGTTTATACCAGGACCGTCCGATCAGAATGCGGACCAATCCGGTCCACGTCTGTAATACACTGCCCTTTAAAATTCGTGCTAACATCCAACGAACAGATGTGATGTAAACTCGAACGGTGCGACGCAGAGGATACGAATTCGGCTCTCGCTGCTTAAGGCAGAATTATTGTCATTCTCCTCGGTTGATTGTTTTTAGTTTCTTTCAATTCATCACTCGAGGCACTCTCACTCCGCTCCGTGGGTTGCAAGAATCAAACTCTCGGCTTGAGGTTTCTACTCTTGATTGGTTCTGATGGGATCCGACTTCAAGACAATTCCAATTATTGGTATGATTAATTTCTAATTGTTCTTCCAATTTAGGCTGATGCTCTGTGATTTTGGGTTGTAGTTGTTTCTTTGAATTACTGGGACAGTTACTGGGAGCTGTTTGTCGTAATTGAAACAATTATGAAGGCTTATTAATCTCGAAGGATTGAGAATTTAGCTGTATGATATCAAAATGGAATGGCTTTCGTTCCGTTAGGATTTGATATTTTCTTTTATTTAAATTGATTTTTATGTAGATCCTATCCACCTACAATTTATCATATTTGCAAATGCCGCGCAATTATCTTTTCAATTCCTGCATTTGCAAAATATAGCTGCAAGTGTTGCCTGATTTTAGGCAACTGTGATGGATAGTTCATTGGTATAAAAGTAGCACCAAGCAGATTGTTTGTATTTTTCAAGTTGATATGAACTAGTTATTAATGTGAGATTTGATCTTTTGCATGAATCAAATGACTTTGTGATAGTGTGTTTGTTCTGAACATCCATAAAACTGATGTTTAAAAGTTTAAACAAGTTTTTTAGTTTGGTTATCAAAAAAAGAAAAAAAGAAGGATAATGAGTTTTATTTGCAGATACGACGAATTACTGGTGTTATTTAGCATGATGCTTTGATTTCATACATGTTTTTTAAGATATCGCGCCTGTTCTTTATCAGATATTAGTCCACTTGTGACTAAGATTGATGATCCAATACTGGCAACAAATGATGATGTGCTGGAAGTTGTTAGACAGTTGGATGAGGCTTGCAAAGAGGCTGGATTCTTCTATGTGGTAAAATTTGATTATTTTATATATTACTGTGTATGGCTTGAACAAAAATGACTCGTAGGTTATAGCACCTCAGCATTGCTACTTGTCACCAAAATGTATTAATTGGAATTTTAAAGATGAAAATACATACTTCAGTACTTCAAGGAAAATGGGAAATTAGTGATATTTTGGGACAGTGTTACTTACTCCAAAATTAGTTTTTATGCAAAACTACTAGTGAAATTAAATGAATCGATAACATCATGCTATTGCTAAGTAAACAAAAACTGAACCAAAACAATTAGAAAAAAAAAATCTGAATTTCTTGTCTGTTTTAAATTTGTGCTTGTGCTTGTGCTTGACAGAAAGGTCATGGAGTGCCTGATTCAATGATCAGAGAAATTAGAGATACAACTCGCGCTTTCTTTGCGCTTCCTACAGAGGAGAAATTAAAGATTAAATTGACTCCAAAAAGTGGATACAGGTATTACTTATTAACCTATTACCTTTTTGCATATTAAATGCCCATCATTGGTCCTTATTGAGTATCAAATTGTTTTTGATACAGAGGTTACCAAAAAGTTGGAGAAAATATAACAAAGGGAAAGCCTGACATGCATGAAGCTATTGATGTAAGTCAATATTTACTATGTATTACTGCAGCAGTTGGGTTCAATCTTAACTCTTGCTTATAGTTTATACCTGTGTTGTCATAAAATTAATTTGGAAAAACTTCTAGTGTTATAGGCCTATTTTACCTGGGCAGTATGGAGATCTAGCAAAGCCTCTTGAAGGAAATAATTTCTGGTATGTTTTACTGTGAAGAATTTTTTTTTTAAATTCAATTTTTGTATTGTCTTCCTTCTGGGGCCTGCAAACACTGCAATAATGAGATTCATAACATGACAATCTTTAAGTTGGTTCTGTTAATATATAGTCTTTTGAAGCCATAATTGTTTTTTTTTAAAACAGGCTTTTTAATTTTGTAAAAAAAATTATAAGTTCAAGTTTGTTGGTTGTTTTCAGGCCAGAAAAACCATCAAATTTCAAGGCGTTGATGGAAGATTATCTCTGTCTTGTTAAAGGTTCCAATAACTTGAATTAAGTTTGTGTCACTCCTGTAATTTTACTGTTATATGCTATTCTACTATTTTACATTGACTTGCAAGTTTGTCTTTCTGATTTGGTTACAGATCTTTCTAGAAAGATAATGAGGGGAATAGCTTTAGCACTAGGTGGCCCAATTGATGCATTTGAAGGAGACTGTGCTGGAGACCCATTTTGGGTATGTAGATTAATTGGATACCCTGTGTCAACCGATATTCCTGAATCTGAACGTAGTGATACAGGATGGTACAATTCTCTCTTCTTCTTTTTTTTGATAAACTATGTTCGTTCAAGCTATTTGTAAAAATTTAATTTGGAAATTAATAGCTCATTATTTTCTTTTTGCATTTCAAATAAATGAAGTGGTGCTCATACAGACTATGGTGAGTATCTCTCTGTGATTCTAACTTTTCAGATACTAGCTTTCATTTTCATTGATTGACTATGGTCTCGATGTGTGAATACACACAGGTCTCCTGACTTTGGTTAGCCAAGACGAAGAAATTCAAGCGCTTGAGGTAATTTTGCCGTTAATGTCTTCTATGCAATGCCTTATTAAGACTCTCATGGTTTTGAATATAACATCATCCCTAATTTCTCATGAAGTTGCCATTATTCATCAAAATTTCAGGTTCAAAATCGGTCTGGGGAATGGATCTATGCAGTACCAATACCTGGTACATTTGTCTGTAATATTGGAGATATGCTAAAGGTACTATGGATAGAACTTTTCATGAAAATCTGTTACCTTCATCACCAGCATTTTCTTCATTTATTGTATTGACCATAATCAAAAATGTTTTAGGTGTGGACCAATGGTGTCTATGAGCCAACACTTCATAGGGTTACAAACAACACCCCTCTTTATCGTGTATCTGTTGCGTTCTTTTATGAGGTAATTTTTTTACTCTCTCTCGTGCCAGCTTTCCTCTCCCATTACCTCTCTCTACCTCAGAAGTTTTTTGTTATTATATTGCACAGTCAAACTTTGATGCTTGCATAGAGCCAGTTGAATTCTGCAAAGAAAAAACAGGCGGTGTTGCAAAATATGATAAGATTGTTTATGGAGAGCATTTAGTTAAGAAGGTCCTAACCAACTTCATCGAGGGTACTTACTAGTTTCATGATGTAACATGTTAACTTGTAGTATTGTATTTTATTGGCTTAACTGTATCTAAATTTCAAGAACTAGTCTTTGGTCTAGTGACAAAGACACATGACCTCTATGTGAGAGGTCATGTGGTCAAAACCTGAATGCGGGAAATCCTTTGTTGTAATAACAAGGGTATTGAATAGTTGGGTGGCTTGATCTCCAATCTTTACTCAAAAAAATTGTATCTAAATTTCAAATAAAATTTCAAATAAGATTTTATCGAAGGTCTGCAGATAAAATAATAGCTTTATTGAACTAATGCAGCACTAATACAATTCACCGTACTTATCTCTGTTCTATGTGTTTCCAGTGCTTGGGTGTTATTTATTTTTTTATTTTGTATGTATTTTTTATTTTATTTTGATGAGCAGTAAAAAAGATTCATGTTCTGGTTTTGGTTCATTTTATTTGGTCTATTTCTGTTTTTGGGTCCGATGTTAAAGATTTGTTTACTTCATAGTCTAATACTGAAAAACATTGAAATCAATTTCCAACTAATCTTGAACCTTTTAAATGAAAAGAAAAAGAAAAAGAAAGGATCTAGCCGCATTTTTGTTTTAGGATTTAGAGTGAACATCTAACTATTATAACTTCTATGGTACATCTGTTTGAAATCTTAAAAAAAAATTTGTTCAAACAAAAAGAATTAAATTGTTAATTTTTGTTATTACTTAAATAGAGCATGCATTAAAGTTTGAATCAATTCAGAAATCGTTTAGCCTTCTATAAAATAATTTAAACAATTTAACCTCGAACTAATGGGTTTTGATGAATAACCAATCAAATTTTATGTACATCCTATCCAAACAATAGATAATATATCTACAATTTTTATTTTAAAATTTGAATAGTATTTCCCAACATGTCAAACAAATATACCATAACATTAAAATGTATGTTAGAACTGTCCTTTTGTTTCTTCTTTTGACAGTGATCAAATAGGATGGCATCCATATAGGGTCCGGGTCCCCTAAAGTAACCCAACTATTGGGTTTTTGATCGGGACCGTCAGATTCGATTTTGTCGCTCGAGATTGTCTCGGAATTCGAATCCGTTGTCGGAATGTGTGCTCTCCACTTCAGGATGGATGGTCTCGGATCTGAATCGGACGATCCTGATTTAAAACCCAAAAATTGAGTTACTGATCCGAATTCATCCATATACATCTCATCTGAATAGAAAATAAAGATAAGTATCTTATTGTTAAATCAATTTTGTGGCGAATTTGCGAATTTTCTATTCAGATGACTATCTTATTGTTAAATCAATAAAGATTAGTATCTTATTGCCCTAGACAGTGATCTTTCCAGTTGGACTACCTTTTGAGTCAATAACCAAACAATTCTTCAAATATTACCAAATACTAGGGCATTTTCCGGACATCGTTACGGAAAAAACAAATAATTATTTAAACAAACATTAATTTTTAAATATAATATTTTCTGTAGAAAGTTATTTTTCATTTATGAGAATTTTAAGCATGAATAAATATTGTCAAATGACACTAATAACCACATTATATTTCAATAGCAGAGCACAATATATATATATATATATATACTATTCTAAGAGTTATATTGAAACCTTAAATACATTAATTACATACTTTTATATGAGGATAGAAGCATAATATAAAAGTCATTTGATCAAAAAATGAGAAAAGATAAATAGAATCGGAGGTATAAAAATAGTGATGATGGAAATAGCTGTAGACATTGAGAAGGCTGAATACTCTTTGTGGAGTAACAAGTTACAAGTAATTTATTTGAGCTAATTACAATAAGTACCATGTATCTTATAAAATTCTATTGCTCCATGAATAATTGAATCTGACTAAACTCGTATTATCAAGTCCCCATCCATTTGAGGTAGCAGAAATTTTGAGTTTTAATCTGGACCGTTCAATCATAATTCAAACTAATTAAATCCAAATTTATAATACATGAATTCTTTCAAAGGTCATGTTTGATTGTGGAGTAAGAAGTGGAGTAAATCCCTTAGTAGTCAAATAAAAAGTAAAAGAAGAGGAATAACTTACTCTACACTTACTCCACATCTTCAAGTGGATTAATTTACTCTACACTTACTCCACTTGTAGAAATGTAGAAGTTTATTTTCAACATCTTACTCCTCTAGAGAGATTAACTTAAGCAATGAGTTAAACTATTAAACAAGATGTAGAATATATGAAATAATATAGAGTAAGCTATTTAATTTTCATTAACTTTATTTCACAATAAAAAATAACCAAAATTTCTTAACGAACGGACCGGTATCAAACTCAAGTTAATATAAATTCCGAATTATCAGCCCAATCAATACTAATTTTCGACCCAATAGAAGCCCGTTCTACTTGTATCCCCCTTTCTCTTGTTTCCTCTCTCGTATCAGACGCATATTGTACATTTGTACAGTACAGCAAGCTAAACCCTTCTCACTTCTCAGGTTCCTTCCATGGCGGATCTCGCCCCATCCACCAATGGCGAACTAAACCCCTCCCAAAACCCCAACCCCGGATCTCCTCCGTCTCCCCAATCCCCGTCGAACCAGACCCAGTCTCCCCACCCCACTCCTTCCCAGTCCACCCCCACCGCCTCCCGCAAGAGCGAGAGAAAGCGCAAGCTCCGAGAGTTTCCCGAGATGTCTGACACGAATAAGATAACCTCTCAGCATAAGACCTGGTCTGAAGCCGACGAAGTAACCCTGCTCAAAGCCGCCAAGGAGTTTCGGGCGAGAACTGGATCAGAGCCTAAAATTGGGACTATAAGGGAGTTTTTTGACAATATCAAGGGGTCGGTGGCGCCCCATCTCGATCCTGATAAGGCGTACTACAAGCTCAAGCGGCTTAAGAGCAAGTTTTTGTTGAATGGGAGTGTCACCCCGAGCGGGGCCCATGAGAGAGTTCTGTACAACCTGTCGAAGGATGTGTGGCGTGCTTTAAATGGAGGTCAGAAGCCACGTGCTGATGCTGGTATGGTTTACTGTTTTGTCAGTTTTCCTTTTATTTATGCTGGTAAATGGTTATGAGGAAGTAGTGAAACTGAGGTATGAGAGACTTTCTGATCATACTAATTGGAAGTTGATTCTTAATTCAGTGGGAGTTATACTGGAGAAATAATTATAAGTGTGACATTGGCACCGCAAACAAAAATATTATTGCCCTTTTTTGAGCGGGTCTCATTCAAGCATTGGGAATTATTTGACTATTTGAAGTTGCAATTTTAGAGAGAGACTTAGGCTAATGTTGGCAACTCTATCTCATTCTCGACAAGAATTTCTAATGTGAGTGAACAATTAGAACTATCTATCAATGTCCTGTAACACTATTTGCATAATAAAAAGGTTGCTGGTTTAGCAATTAAAGATGGAAAAGGATCCTTTTAAAAAATAGAGTGAGTCTATGCTGCTGTTCATAGCACCAATTGGCTGGTGCTATCGCTCCAAATCTCAACTTCTGAGATTTCAAACAGTATTTGATCTGATCAATTCGATTTGGAAATAGAAGTCCCATAGGAACTCATTACATTTTTTAGGATTTTAAATATTTTTTGCAATATGGAAATGACCATTTTTATTGGACAGTCTAGAATTTTTTAAATCAATGGTTTTCTTTCTGTAGAAAAAATAATAAAAGATTGTTAAAAAATATAAAATTTGTTTTCCTATAGGATTTTGATATTTAGATCGAATTGAACAGATAGGATCAGCTGTTTGAAAATAAAAAATTGAGATTTCAAGCCATAGCATGGGCTGGTTGGTGCTCTGAATTAGCATCTTAGACTTGCTCAAGAAAAAACCTTTTTCTTTTTCCTTTTTTTTTTTGGAAAAAAAAAAGATGGGGAGGTTGATCACTGATATGTTCAAAAGAAAGATAGCTTGATAAATGATAAGTTTTCTTAGTTTTTTAAAATTATTTTTATATCCTTTTTCACCTCTTCACTCAAAAGAATTATAAGCACTTAAAACTAAGGGGACTACCATATAATTGCTTTGAAGATGAAAAGTTGATCAAGGCCTCTTTTTATTGGTCTTATTATCTCCAATTTTTCAGGATTCAAAGTTATAATCTCTGGCATTATCTATATTATTTGACCAGGCAACAAGGATGAAGGTAGAGATTATGAGGAGGATGGGGATGACTATGCTATTGTGGCGGTAGAGAGAACTCAGAAAAAGGTGGAATCATATCCATTTTTAGGTGATGCTTTAAGGGAGTACTGGAAGTCCAATGGAGATAAATTTTCGGCTGTCTCGCTGGAGACCGGTCTGACACAAATGGACACAGCCCGAGCAAGGGAACTGGAGAAGAAGTGGAAGAAGCAACTGGAGGCTGATATTAGATCCCGCATGAAACAACATGAGGTTTTTAAAGAGGTATATGCATTGCTCATTGATGGTGTCAAGCGACAGGGGTTATAGAGTCAAATCATCTTATGAAAATTCTAATGTTGTGCTGCATTGCTTTTTTATCTTCTTTATCAGAAATTGTTCTCTTCTATTTTCTAAACCCCCCCCCCCCCCCCTCTCATTGTTGGTATGTACAGTTGTAGTGAGAGTAGTGTGACTTAAGCAGTTAGATGCTAGATCAGTGTTTTTCACCGTGGTATGGATGTGCAGTTATCAGTTTTAATTTGTTTTACATTTTTTCAAATCCTGTGTTTATTGTTGGTGAAGAGCTTTCCGTCTGATCTGTGGTCTTTCATTCAAGTTCTTGTGTTAGTTAGAAAACTTTTTCTGTAATATTACATTCTTATTTTGTGCTTCTGCCTGTCTTTTCTATGAGAAAATGTTCCAACATTGATCCAGTGCTTCTGTACTTTTCAAGGTTATTTTTAATCAGAGCCCGTGCGATAACGTTCAGATTACATCAATAACTTCATACAATTGTAGGGAAAGCACTCAAAAGTTTATTCATACAGAGATACTAGCAAGCAGCTTGCGAAACCCATAAAGTGGCGTGCAAGACCAGTACAGATAAGCAACGGACAAACTACTCAATCATGCAAAAAATAGATAATTGCAGGCTTATTTTCACCCTAAAGATTGGTTCCATAGAAACCGCCGGTACTTGCAATCACAGACTTCATACCCTGCCAAAGGAATTTGATTTGTTTATAGAGATTATTGTATTTGATTTGTTTATGTTTTATATATGTAGCTTTATAAATAAAGCAGAGTTAAAATGCCTCATTAATTTTGTGCTTCATTATGCTGCAACGTCGTTATCTCTATTTTCAAAGTCTAAACAGTCGATTCGAGTGGAACAACAACTTGTAAAAGTAATTTATTTGAGCTAATTACAATAAGTACCATGTTTCTCATAAAATTCTATGAGTGAGCCTATGGTATTATGCATAGCGTTGATTGGTCCGTATTACGGAGTAATATTTTTGTTTTCATAATTCTAATGGTCGACCCGGACCATTCAAGATAGTCCCCATATGAATTTGTACATGTAAACTAAAATTTTCATTACTTAAAATATGTTTACTATTTTTTTAAATGGATAGGTTTGGGATCAACCCTCGGAGTACAATAACTGAAATCACAGATTTCTCTCGTTATCATGAGTAACTGAAATCACAGATTTTGACCTTGAAAATTCCTTGATGGTGTTCTACAAATCGTATGATAGCGAAACTCAAGAATACTATTCTCACCCAAGGAACGCTGCTGTTCAAATATCAGCCGCTATTATCATTGCTGGTGCACCGTGCACGCATACACAACAATTGTTAGAGGTTACGGTGCTTTGCACACCTGCCGAATGCAATTCGATACAACAATTGTTAGATTTGCTTCAATTTTCATCATGCGCGCATCTTGACAATAAATTCAACACATGTTATATCAAAGCACACTAGATACTAGATAGGTGTATATTGCAAAGCGCTGTAGTCTTACTCATGAAGTATAATTTTATGGATCATTAATTGCGTAATTTTATCGTGAAATTCTATAATTGAATGTAATGTTATTCTAAATTAAATCTGGTCTTTTGTCATTTGTTGGAACACTAATGATCTTATACGAACTATAGTGACAAACGATTAGTTCGGGTTCGGTTCGGCGGAGTAAAAATTTGTGATTCAGGAATAATTCGAGTATAATTCAGAAATAATTCGGTACCATAAGGAAGAAAGAAAACCCAAAATAAAACTACAAAAAAAGAATAATTTGTGATTCGCATTTTATTCGCGAATAATTCGTGATTCACGTTTTATTCACGAATAAAACGTATCATACGTTTTTTTGCGTTTTATTTGGTGTTTGGTTCGGAAACCTAAAAAACGAATAAAACGCGAATAATTTGCGAAGTTCTCACGAATCATGTCACGATGATACGAACTAGTATGTGGATTGTCTGATTAGTGTATTTCATAGATTATGTATATGAGATATTAAGTCAATCATATTCATATATATATATATATATATAGAGGAGGGATCCACTTACAACAAATTTGAGTTACAACAAAGTTACAACATTCATTTTTTTTATTTTCAAAGTCCAAATCGTCGATCCAAACCGTTCAACATGATCTCCACAATAAAATGTGCTTGCAGATCAAATTTTACATTTTTTTGAATTTTTTTACTATTTATTAAATATTTTACAAAAAATAGCCATACTTAGACCATTGAATTTTGTACCTATCTTAATAAATAGTAAAAAAATTCAAAAAAATATAAAATTTGATCTGCAAGCACATTTTATTTAGATAATCATGCTGAATGGTTTGGATCGACGATTTGGACTTTAAAAATGAAAAAAATGAATGTTGTAACTTTGTTGTAACTCAAATTTGTTGTAAGTGGATCCCTCCTCATATATATATATATATATATATGTTGGTGAACATGATATTAGACATACCAGTATGAAATACTTAATGGCTTATTATATAAATGTTGTCAGTCGGTTTCATATTATTTTATTTGATACTTTTAACCTGATATCATCATGATTTTAATATAAAGGATGTATGCTGTGATGATATATCAAACGTTACTCCAAACTAAAAATCTCAAATTAAAGCTTCATTAACTAAATGATGAATAACATTCAAATTTAATATATATATATATCATATGTTATATAGACTTTTCCTACAAAAACATCACGCTTAATTAGAGATTATAATTTAATTTGATTTAAGAATTACTTTATATCCTAATTGAACTAACAATGATACACTCATTATTTTTTCCAATTTAATTATGGAACATGTTGTATATCGGAAGGCTAATAGATTTTTCGAAAGTGATATTTTATTTGAAATATCAAACATTTGGTACTTCAAATGAACGCTCCATTTGCTGCTAGTACACTTTCTTCACTACTTGTGATATCACAAGACAAGAAATCAAATTTATTAGCACAAACATGAGTATTTTTCTATTATTTGACCACCAATCAAAATATGATATAGTTAATTAGATTAATGGAGGGTTTTAAAGATAACAAATTAAAGGATGAGCATGCGAGTTCGAATTTGATTATATTTTTTTTTTGTTCTTACACGGCACGTGCCAATTTGATTATATACACTTGATTTAGTTTCATTTGAACCAGTATTCTTGTTATTAGTTAAAAAAAAAAGAATTCTCTTCCGATAGAAATAATCTTTTATACGAAGTGGTTGTTTCGACTAGAGTGGGAAAAACGTGCCGTGCCGTGACTAACACGCCGTGACTTTGGTCTTGTGCAGTGCCGTAACCAAAATGTCAATGGGTGGTCACACCGTGTCTAAACGTACCGTGATCATACGTGACTTGCGTGACTCATGTGACCATTTAATCATAATTTTAAGTTAGTTTATTCAAGATTTACCATTAAATCAATATCTAATGGTCCTAATTACATGTGACTCGCGTGACTACGTGTCGTGCCGTGCCGTGCGTGCCAAAGTTTCAAAAGATGGGCACGGCACGCGAATAGTCACGGCACGGGACACGCAAGTCACGGCACGTAACTGACACGCGTGCCGTGCCGTTCCGTGACGGAGCCAGTTCCGCCGTGCTATTTTTCCCACTCTAGTTTCGACCACATACATCGTAGAGTTGATCATCGATCTCTCCTCTTTAGAGTTCTCCGTTCTTTATAAATTATATTGTGGTGCGAACATGAATAGATTTAGAAATTTGATCGAGAGTAGATAAAAAAAAATTAGATTCGGAGGGTGTCCAATGAATATCGGATCAAATTCAATTCGATACAATTCATCAGTCTAATACTTATGGAACATCCCGTTCTTTAATAAAAATTAGGGTTACAAAAATAAACGCGCCTCCCGTCACACAAATCAGAAAAAAAAAAAAATTCAGGAGTAGCAAATACAAATTTCCACAACTGACTGCCAATATTTCCATTTTCGAACAGTAATAATTCTGGTTATAGACGACTAAGGCGAGTCAAGTCCTCTATCCCGTCAACGACACAGAATATATTCCTTTGCAACAAAATTGGAGTACGTCTTCGCGGCTAGCTCCTCGTACAATTTGATTGGATTGATAGGTTTTGGTTATCTTTGGCCTATTTGTCGCCAATTTGATTGGCTAATAGTGTTCGACTAGATGTGTAGTGACATGTTGATGTGGCGCCTGTTCATTCACATTGTAAGAGAGAGATTTAATTACGGATAAATTATAGATTCTTTTGTTCAAAAAGCTTCATCTTTATATCTCCATGCCTATTATGAGGCTGGTTGGACTAACAATTATAAATTCATAAAAAGATTGAATTGTAACAAAATATTATTTGCTACCATTATTGAAAGAAGCTACATCAATCTCTACCACGGTTGCACCCTCAGGCAGAGGAATACTAGCGTAACTTGGAGCAGTCTTAACTGATTATTCATGCGCATAAAACGGGAAGTTGGCTTAGGTTTGCATTTTGCAGCTCCGGAAAATAAAGTTTTATTATTATGTTCTTGATTAAATTTTTAAATATAATTGTTATTTATTTTATTGATCAAAATTCAGATTTAAATTAGTTTGTTAGTTAATTTTTCTAACATAAGGGCATTAATTAAACAAATCAAGTAAGTATCAGTGTACCAGTTTCTAACATCCGTTGTATCAGTACCAGTGGTTAAGTTATTTTTAGTGCACTAATAAAATTTTCAAGCAAGTAACGTCTTCTTTATTGTACCAGTAGATTAGCCAAGTTTTAAGTTTGCTTGTTTGTTAATTACATGGATTTAGTATCACAGGTTCACATCATGGAGTTTGCATTCAGCTTTTGCGATTATGGTATGCTTTTGAAGAATCAGTCTTGTAAATTAATTGTTGTATGAACTGTACTAATTTTGGTACGATTCTATTTTGATCCTGCGATTCTGGTATGCTTTTCGGGGTCTAGTGCTTGTACAATCATATTCTACCTTGTTGATTCTGTACTAGTGCTGGTACAAGTCGGTACAAACCTTCTTGTACTTACTGGCATGCGTTGAGTATTGTTCAGCATCCCTTAATCATAGTATATGTTTTGCTTGGTCATTCCAAAATAAAATAAAAAATAAGTGACTTTAAATGCATTGTAAATTCACTAGGGATCACTCTTTATCACTCTTTCTCCAATTCAGGAAATTATTATCTCACATTATTTTTACTACAGATCAGTTGATAATACCATAAAATTTCAGTTCTACAAATTTTGAGCATTTATTTGTTTTTATTTCTTGAAAGGGATTTTCGGACTTCTTATGGCTAGCTCCCTCATGCTTGAGTTCTTCAAGCCCTACAAAAGAAAATGCAGCTTTCATTAATTAATTTAATTATGTATTTTTCATAAGAGTATTGAGTCTTGATACAAATATGCATTAGACTATAAGAGTACGTAGTATCAATTAAAAGTTCTCTGCTTTTAATTAATAGAATTTTACTATTGCTCCAATCACTTTTAACAACCTCCTATTGACATGCCATATCATATCTAGTTTATGATATTTTTTGTAAGATGAAAAATTATTGACGTAGTTAGTAGATTATCAGTCCTCTCAGGAAAACATGCTTCAGAGTAAAGGTCAGGAAATAGAAGGATGATTTTCTCTTTTCAAATTCCATTCTCAAAATAACCAAGGTTTCTATGCTTATGACAGAACTTACGGATTGTAATCAATATTGATTTTGCCAGCGTCGGTGTTGGCGATTGCGGAGAAGGCCTCCTGTGAGAGGTCAAGTGTGGCCTGGCAGCCCGGTGGCGGGCAGTAATCGACGATCTTCACAGTAACTGTATTGCCAGTGCAGGGCTGTGTGACCCCCGCATTGGTAGCCCCAGTGCATTTGACGGTGTACATGTTTCCACATGCTGCACCGTTGTTCCAGAGTGTGGCACTCGCAGCTGCGATCATCGTGCCCTCATTTGTGTTCCCATAGCATGCAGAGGCTGCAAAAATAAGGCAAGTAACAATTTTTTTGTATCAGTACTGTTTATGTGAAGGATAATGCTCCTGACTAAAATCATTAATTAATTTTCAAGAAAATAATATATTTCTAGAGTATTAATTGAAGTGAAGTTTTAGAATACCTGATTAATTATAAAAAATTTGTAGGCATAAATAAATCTTTACATAGAACCAGAGGTCAAATGTAACTTAATTATCAGTCCGAGAGGCCAAAACATAGTAATTTTGTTGCATAGACTGAATTAATAGGAACAAGAATCTCGTTATTAGATTAAAGTAGTGTATATATATATACAGCCTAATGTACGTACGTATATAAGGTGCTGTGTAGTATGTAGCGGTGCCAGCAGTTGCCACCGTGACTGATACAAGACCAAGTAATGTAGCAAGAATAAGAAAGCTCTTCTTCATAATTAATGAGATTTTGAGCCCTGGATATGCAAAAGTGTTTGTTTATTGTGACTTGCCAAAGGAAGATAAAGAGCAGCCAATTAATAGAAGAGAGATTGTGGAAAGATATACGAAGTAGATGCTGCATATGAGGGAGATGGCGCCGTGGCGACTAGGGAAATGTCAAATCAGTCAACTCCTAAGTCATTCATTTGATGAGATTGGGATTTATCATCAAAATCTGTATAAATGGGCAATTTAAGGATACTTTTTAGTTTGGAAAATCATAACAATTCACGACTATACGAACATATGACAGAACGGTGTATCGTACGTTCGAACTTGTGCTTAATATATAATTGTAAACTTAGTCAAGATATATGTCAGATATAATAAAACTAATTAAGTGGATTTACGTATTATGCTGATTCTAGGTAGAAATACTTCTTATCTAATTGTTCTAGCATTCTTGGATTTTCAAACCTTCGAGATTTGTAGTGCGAATTCATATTCAACAAATGTCTTTTCAAAACCCCGTGAATTTTTTTTTTCATATCAGCACGATTGCACGAACTAGTGGAACACCATAGAGCTGAACTTACACTACTTCGTGCTAGAAAATGTTGTCCCAAAGCAACTAGCTAGCTAATCGCTTTCTCTGTTCTACAAATCAAGATATATTGATGGCACCTTGAAGAAGAGTTACCTTGATATCTTCGTGGGAAAACTAACGGTGCCATTGTCAAATTAATCTCCATTTTGTTAGATATATTATTGATATAATAGAACTAATTAGATAGATTTAATAAAACTTAGTCTAGAAAAATGTCAGATATAATAAAACTAATTAGATTTATGTAGTATGCTGATTCTAGATAGAAATACTTCTTATCTGTATTTTGATGATACTCATAAGAAGCACAAAACACGTGTGAGTACTTCTTGCAGCCTTAGATTTTTCAAACCTTCGAGATTTGTGGTGCGAACTCAATCTTCCGCAATTAACTGCCAATATTTCCAATTTGGAACGATAAGTGTTGATGGATATATGATGGTCTGCACGAGTAAGGCGAGTCCTCCCGTTTAACAAGGAGCGGTTGTTAACAAGAGTGCCAATTGTTATGGTACGGTCGGATGGAGATATTTTTATATTTATATTCAAATAGAATTAATCTTACTTGTATTTTATTCTTACTCGTTAAGTTGTAGTTTTAGGCATATTCTATCCTTACTCGTTAAAATACGGCTAAGAAAATGAATTATAAATAATTATCTAATAAATTAATAGATTACCTAATTTAATTTAAAATTATAACTAAATAAATATATTAAACCCATCATGTAAATAATATCTTAAAATTATAAATTATTAATCACATAAAACATTTAAATGTTGTATAAATCATTTTTTATAAATTATAATCACATAAAACATATAAAATGTTGTATAAATCATTTTTTATATATTATTAATTAAAAAACTTTATAAAATGTTAGATAAAATCAATTTTATCGTAATTACTAAATAGAAAATTATAGAAAATGTTATAAAATTCAATCTAATCACAATAATAAAAAGTATAATTAAAAATATATATAGTTATAACTATAAATAAGAAAAGAGGAGGGTTTGCTTCATGCCCCAATCGTACCTCAACATCTTTATCTTCGATTTCAAAGTTCAAACAAAAAATCTGAACAACTCAATATAATATCCACGTTAAGATGTTCTTAGAGATCAAATTTTATATTTTTTGGAAATTTTTTTACTGTTTTTTAAGATAGGTACAAAATCACTATTTTTAGATGGTCCACAATTTCCTAAAAAACATTGATTTTGTATTTATCTTATAAAGTAGTAAAAAATTTCCAAAAAATATAAGATTAGATCTCTAAGCACATTTTAATGTGGATATCATGTTGAGCGGTTCAGATCTTTTGTATGAACTTTGAAATCGAAGATAAAGATGTTGGGATACGATTGGAGCATGAAGCAATGGAGCATTTGAGCCCGCCTGATAAGGAAATTGTCATGTATAATTTAATATTTATCAATTACTCTATAGCAATGTTTTAAATAACGTTTATAGCGTTATAGCGGGAATGCTACAAAAAAAGCTATAGCGAATAGCGTAGCTATAGCGGAATCTATACCAAATAGCGTTTTTTTTTTACAAAAATTATATTATATATTTGTACTATATATTAACATTATCTAAAGTTTCATAGAACAATAAATAACACCAAATTAATTAAGAAATTATAATATTCATATTAAACTAGTACAAAAGGCCACGGTTCTAAATATCCATACTAATATCATAAATTATCGATCTTTTTCTATACAAAATAAATTGATTTTGGTTTGGGCAAAAAGATCTGTAGCAATGAGAGGAAGGGGGTTACCAAATAACGGAGTTAGGGAGTCTTAGAAGCTTTTGCAAATTGTGCATTACGGATCTAGAGAAGGTAAATAATTTCAAAGAGGCAAAGGAGGCACGGTTGAGTGAGAAAGAGAATTTTATATAAATAAGGAGTTAGACCAAAAGTCTATATAAGTTACTATTTTTAAAAGCCCATATAAATTTTATGGATCTTTATTTAAGCCCATATAAATTGTCTAAATAAGCCCAATATGCATATAGCGCGCTATAGCGGACCGCTATTACCGCTATAGCGGCCGTAGCTCAATTAGCGTATTTTCATGCCATAACTTAGCGTTTATGGTCCAAAAACGCTATAGCACGCTATTTAGAACACTGCTCTATAGGATAATGAGTACAAAATAGTTCTTATTCTTATCCGATAAGCTATGATATTTTTATTTTACCCATACCTATTAAGTTAATGAAAAAAAATTATTTATACCTGTCTAATTATCAAATACAATACGGATCGAAAAAACTGTTAAAAAAAATTCCGTTAACACCCCTATTTGTTAAGGAATCCAAAAATTAAGGAAGATTTGAATCTCCATTTTGTTATTGTGTTCCAATCAGTTCAATGTTGTAATATTACTCTTATAAGTGAAGAGGAATGAAGATAAAAATGGGAGAAGTAAAAGGAATGAGAAGAAAATTTATTATAATATTTATTTTCTTATTTGGTTGATTGTGATTTCTTTCATTCTTTTTATTTGAAGGATAATAAAATATAAATATTTTTTAATTTTATCCTTCTACTTGATATATATACAATCAAGTATGAATATTTTTTTAAATGTTACAACTTATCTCCTCCTCTAAAACAAAGATCTGAACTTGAACATGAATATGACCGGCCCTTAATTAACTGATTGAAAATTTATTGATTAAACGGATCATATTCAACTGAGTCAACAATTAATACCGATTGGACTAACAATGCCGATGGCTTTGAATCAGAAAATGATGGGTCAAGACTGGTAGTGAGTTGCCGTGTACCAGTGATGCATTCACGTGGATCATTGATTGAATGACTCTTCAGGAAAATCTTCTTCATTTGAAAGTAGGGGTGCAAACGGATCGGATACGGATCGGACAGTGGTAAAACTATATCCGTATCCATTTTTATTTCTCAGATACGGATACGGATACGGATCGAATATTTGACCGATATGTACGGATATGGATTGGATATCGGATATCCTTAAATATATACATAAATATTTTCATAATATATATTAAATTAATTATATGATATATATCTACATATTCGGATACGGATAATTAAAATTTAAAATCATATCCGTATCCGTATCCGCACAGATATTCGGATATCAGATATTCGTATTTAATTTTCGGATACAGATCCAGATACGCTCAGATATTATCCGATCCGTTTGCACCCTATTTGAAACCAATTAATTAAGCTGTAGTACCTTTAAGGGCCGACATTTTTATTAATATCCAAAGTTTAATACAAATTATTATTTATGCCCAGAATCTGAGCTAATTTCGAAAAATGCCCAACCCAGCCACAAAATGGCCGACTTGGGGGGTAGGAGTAAGCTGACCACAAAGTGGCCGGCTTACTCTTTTTTTTTTTTTTAGAGAGACACTATGAAGATCAAAATAATGAAATCTCATACTGAAAATTTGAATTTTTTTGTTTAAATTATTTGATAGATTATTTCTTTTGATATATAATTAACATATTTATACTAAAATACGCTACACTACTTGAAATTATGTTGAATTACATTAATGGCTGGCTTTGACATTTTTCGAAATTAACTCAAATTCTAGGCATAAATAATAATTTGTAATAAACTTTGGATATTAATAAAAATGTCGGCTTTAAGGGGGACTCTTAAGTCAAAATTCAAGTTTGTTGCATATCGATTTGTATCATTTAAAAGCCAATTGATTTCAGATCAAGTATCGACAAAATTAAAACGTTAAAATTTTAGATGGCCAATCAATTTCTAAATTATATCAAATTTCATAAGAGGAACACAACTATACCATAAAGAACATAGAATTCAGATCCCCTAATAACTCAAATTTTGAGTTTGGATCCGGACCATCCGATCTACTTTGGCTTAAGTATTAAAGGGACCTCGTGCATTCCACCTAGGACCAAATTGGTTAAAATTATGATCGGACAGTCCAGATCCAAACCCAAGATTTGAGTTACTTTAATTAGGCGATCCAAATCCAAAGAATATATCTATAAGTTATACTCTCTTTTTTTTTTTTTTTTTGATAGTTGCTTGATGGATTGTCATGGTTGCCAAATAAGTTGGTTATTAATATAAAATATTTTCATACATATTATACATATAAATTCTCAACGAATTAAATATGAATTCGAACTAGTATGATCAGGACCCGATATGACTAAAATTATTGGCAGTAGATTTTTTTTATAAGCATTTAAAATTAGATTATGGACTATCTAAAACAGTGATTTTGTATCTATCTAAAAAAATAATAAAAAATTTTCAAAAAATATAAAATTTGGTCTCCAAGCACATTTAAATATGAAGATCATGTTAAGCAGTTCGGAGTAATTGTTCGAACTTTTAAAACAGAGAAAAAGACATGGAGCATGATTGGAGCATAAAACTAAGAAAAAAAATTAGTTTTATGTCTCTCCAAAACATGAAAATTAGAAAATTGTCACCTCAAAACAGAAAATTAGTTATTTGCCACTCTAAAATCATTAAATTTATGAAATTGCCACAATTATACATCTAATATACATATTTGAATAAAATTATTCTGAAAAATATTGTATAAAAAACGTATTTTGATATTTCCAAAATTACACTTCAAGTGAAATCGTTAAAATTAGAAAATTGAACTCTTCCCTTCGTCCCCTTCGCCTCTCTTTCACCCTTCCTCAGTCCACTTAAGATTCCTGCTTAGAGAATCAATATTATGCAGCAGGATCCTGTCCCCAATCATGACCAATGCTGCTATTTCATGTTCTGATATTTTGTATTCTTTTAATAAATTCAGAATAGGAATTATATGATTATCAATATCATATTGAATTAGCGGCTTGTTTTTCTCCATAACCTTGAGCAAGGCCTGGTCGCTGTTTCCTAGAAAACTTCTCCAAAAATGGAGCCGCGAGACAGTGCCATTCAAGGTAAGGATTATCGGGTTGAACTGAGTTAACCTTACCAGTAACTCTCCAGTGAACCCCGCAGCCATCAATTCACGGGCACGCGGATCGAGTGTATTGTTGATACTATGACCAAGCACAGTCGGGTTAAATGAGACAGCACTCTTGATTTGGGCATCTGACAGGCCGATATCCTTCAAGAAACTTACCACCGAGTTGGGTTGATCGGGGGTTTTGATTCGAGAGAGGTAGCTATAAGTGCCCGGTAAACAGAGAAGTCAAAGGAGAAGACGAGATACTGAGCTATGAATGGCATCTCCTTCGTTGATTTCTGGGTCTTGGTTGAAGGAGAGAGCCGGACGATTTCAATTGAAGGGTAATTTTGGAAATTTCAGAATATATTTTTCAGAATAATTTTAATCAAATATGTATATTAGATGTATAATTGTAGTAATTTTATAAATTTAATAATTTTAGAGTGGTAAATAACTAATTTTCTATTTTGAGGTGGTAATTTTCTAATTTTTATGTTTTGGAGTGACATAAAACTAATTTTTCCTAAAACTAATGGTGCATTTTTAACCCTACTCATATATTTATATTTATATTTATAGCAAACTGCTTCACTGTAGGGCGGTTTGGTAAACATCTGTAAAAAAACTAAAAAAAATTTCAAACCTTTTCTCCACTAAACATATCTAAAAAAAATTGACAAATTCTATACACACCAAAAGTATCTCTAAAAAAAAAATTTATAGCAAACCACCCGACTGTGGGACGGTCAGCTAAACATCTTAAAAAAATGAAAAATGCCACCCCACGTTGGAGCGATTAGATTATTTTTAAAAAAAATTCAATTGGTAGATTTGCTATTTTTTTTAGGGTATTAATAAAAATTTCAGAACTTTTCTCCTTTTATTATGTTCTACTTCTTGTAAATTTCAATTTTAGCTTTTAATTTTTTTTTCTATTTAGATTCTGTTTCAACTGTTTTGCTATCTTTTTTTACTGTTTCAACTGTTCTGCTATCTTTATGACTCAAAATGTTTTGATTCCGTTTTGTACTTTTGTAAACAGGTTTTGTTGTAAAATCTGAACTTTGTACTATCGTTTTAATATATCAAATAATTAGAAGTAGGTCCTTATTTTACTAAAAAAAAAACTTTGATGATTTTAAAAACAAAAGAATATTAAATTTGTAAATAACAAGATTTCGGCTGTTAACAACCGAACAGCAACGGAACATTTCCAGGTCTTGTAGACTGGAGAAGTGGTGATAAGTTCGAGTCCGTATCCCCTCAGCTACCTGACTCAATACAATACTTCCAGCGGACCAAGACGAGATGAATTAGGTGCCTGTCTTAATTATAATTTATAAGAGGATTTGTTTTGACATTCGTGCCAAGATAACTGACGACTCAGATCTCATTGTACTCAGTCAGGTATTGCACTGGATCTGAATTTGATAATCGATAATTATGTGCATTAATTAAAAACAGTGAGCCTCCGTTCTGTTCTTTCCTCCCCTTCCCCGCTTCTTCCTTCCCCTCTCCCTCCTCCCCTAAATAACCCACGAATTCACAATGCTACCGCAATAAACCACCAAAAATCAACGACACCATTCACGCATTTGGTCGAACACAAGATGGGCTCTCTTCCTCCCGCCAAGATCAATCCCTCCGACCTTTCCCGCCTTTTCGAATCACAGCGCCGCCACCTTAACCATTTCTTTAACCACCTCGATCTCTCTCAAGCTGTCACCTTTGCTCAGTCTCTCCTTGATGCGCCTGGTGCAATTTTCTTCTCTGGCGTAGGGAAATCAGGCGCTGTCGCCATGAAATTAGCCCAGACCTTGGCTTCACTTGGACTTGCACGGTCGTCTTTTCTCTGTCCGGTCAATGCTTTGCATGGTGATCTTGGAGCATTGTTTCCATCCGATATTCTCGTACTTCTGTCAAAATCAGGCGCATCTCAGGTAACAGCAGTATCTCTCAAATGTTATTACATGTTTGATTGTTGAATTAAATAAAGGGGTTGGTAGTTGCTTGATGGATTTAATCTAGTCTTATACAACCATATAAGATTGTATCAACTTTGTAAGTTCAAGCCCAAAATGCCATTATATGAGTTCACCTATAAAACCAATTTAGTAGTTCACTAAATAATCGGGCTTCTGCTGACCCAATTTTGCTCATTTTGGTCTAGTAATAGAAAAGGAAATCAAATCATCTATATCCATCTCAGCTTATAAATTGATCAACCAAGTCAGATAAGGTTAAACAGCTCAAATATAGTGTCCATTCAAGTCAAATTAGTCAATGTTATATTGATAGCTTCAAAATCATAACCCTTGTCAGAAGCTGTGTATTTGAATAATAAAAGGCACAGCAATTAGATTAGAAAAAAACAGATAGTGCATTATACTCCTTCAAAAATATTAATATGAACAAAAACTCGCTATTTCAAGTAAAAAACTCGTAATCAATCTACATACCTAACAGGAACTGCTAGCACTGGCACCATGTGCAAAGGCAAAAGGAGCATACCTGGTAGCCGTGACATCTGCAGAGGATGGGAAAGGTGGGATGCTTGGCAGAGTGTGTGACATGAGTGTGCATCTGCCGTTGAGCGGGGAAGTTTGCCCCTTCGGTCTGGCACCGGTGACATCAGCATCAGTGCAGATGGTGTTTGGGGATACAGTTGTGGCTGCGCTGATGGAGGCGAAGCGTGTCAGCCGGGAGCAGTATGCTTCCAATCACCCTGCCGGGCGGATTGGCAAGAGCCTCATCTTTAAGGTTTTCTTTTTTTGTTTATTTCTTTTTTTTGGAAAAATTATGTGTAAATATCAAATATGGTTTGCCATTCAGTGTATTAAAAACTTAATCCTGCCAAGTTATTGTCAGTAACACATTTCATAGTTTGTTAAAATAAATAGTGAGCAATGAAATATTTTGGACATTTTTAGAGTAATTGGTATGGGTAGCATGGTTTAATCATGCTTTGTAAGGTTATATAGAATATACAATGTTTCCATATATGAGGGTTCACATGATATTTCTTATCTCGCAGGTTATGTCAGTTATTTTGACATGTTGTGTTGGCCTTACGGAAATTTGTCTTCTCTTTAAATATTTATTTATTTTATTATTACTTTTTTTGCAATTCTTTTTTTCCTTTTTTCTTTTGGACATTATATAGTGTAATCACATTTCTGTGGCCTTTGTGGACATAACAAATGGTAGGACCGATCTTTTGTGTGTGTGTGTGTGTGTGAAAAAAATGAAGAAAATTGGGCTAAACAGGAAGTGATACTGACATTTTTCAGCATATCTGTTTTATCTTCTTCTTTTTTTATTTGGTACAAACTGTCTACCTAGAACATTGACCCCTTCTTTAATATCAATAGAAATTTGAATATTAATGTTGAAAAGTAATATATATATAGGTAAAGGATGTAATGAAAAAGCAAAACGAGCTACCTTTATGCAAAGTTGGTGACATGATAATGGATCAGCTAACAGAACTAACAAGTAAAGGATGTGGATGTCTCCTTGTAGTAGATGATGCTTACCGCTTAATTGGTACATTCACTGATGGTGATCTCAGGAGGACACTGAAAGCAAACGGCGCTGCTATTTTCAACATGACAGTTGGTCAAATGTGCAACAGGTTTGAAACACCTCCAAGAAATTATTGGATACATCTAGCACTGTGTTTTACCAAACTGGTATAGAAATTGACCGTAAATCTTTTGGTGTTGGAAGTTGGAACTGATATTTAAAGCTTCAAACCCAGTACATATTCCTTTAGTGCAACTTGAATAAGATGAAGTCAAACCAATACAAGCTGAAGTCAATCAGAAATATTGAGAATAGTTGCATATGTGCCGTTACTAAGAAATATCTCACAATTTCCCCAAGTCATGTGAAGTTGTAAACATTTTTTCATTGTCCTGATTTCTTTGGAAGTAGCAATACGCAAGCTGCCTGCTTTCCTAGTTCTTTTTGTGTAGAGATTAACAGTATAAAAGAAGCAGAGGCAGTTTAGGCACCTTTTAGAGTTCAGAGTTGGTGAGGAAGGGGTTTTGATATTTCTCGGGGTTACACTTGCCAGTATCCATGTTTTTTTGTCTTTTTGCTATGCATAGTAGTTGTCATTTTCCAAGGGGTACACATAATACTGTGACATTATGCGTGGGCACACTATATTAAAATTGGCCGAATATGTATAGTAGCATGGTAACAACTGCTGTGGTATACTGAGATGTGAAATCCTGATCCTTGCTTGAATAGCATTTAAAATGGAACATGAGATTGTGACTATATAATCTACAATGAAGTCCGTGTATTCTTATAGAGTCAAACATTACATTAATATAGCAATTTTAAAGGGTTAGTCAGCAAATATCAGGCTCTTTGTTATAAGATTTAACTGATCCGGAGCAAATCTGAATTATGGATCTTAGATTGGACAGTCCAGATAAAACCCCAACTGCATTTAGTAGAATTTGGATGCTTTAGGCAGGTAGTTAGTCAGGTTTGATTTCTTGCGTTCTGAAATGAGTGGTCCAGATTTGTTAGGGACCATCTAATGAAATCAGCATAGAAATCTTTAACCCAGCCTGTAGGTGCTAATTTCTGAATTTTTTTTTTAAGAGATCACCAATTCCATTGTGCATGTTTGTATGCTACAGGCTGAAAGGCTTTGTACCAATTCTCTTTTATATATTCTTGTATGTTTTTTGCATGTCAGAAATCCAAGAACAATAATAGCAGACGCAATGGCAGTGGAGGCAATGGAGAAGATGGAGGCACCACCTTCTCCTGTGCAGTTCTTGCCAGTTGTAGATGAAAGTAGAACTGTGATTGGAATTGTGATGCTTCATGGATTAGTGTCTGCTGGTTTATGAACACTACTAGGGCCCTGCATTTTTTGTACTCTAATCAATTCTTTTCATTTGAAACATTTAGTTTTTATGTATATTGATGTAATTTCTCAAGGAAAGATCACATGGCAGAAACGCCAATTCAGTATTTTTATAATCTTTAATTTATATCACTATCCCATTCATACTTATTATTATGTTTTTTGGTTTCTAAAGTATCGTCTCACATAGTTCCCCATAAATCTTAGTTTTTATTATGTTTTTTAAATGATCTGCTATTTACTGGTATTATGTTTTTTGTAGTTCCAGGGGTAGTTAGTGAAGTGTTAGTATAGGTAAGTTTTTATCATGCTGTCGTGATCTGCTATGTACAGTATGTACTCCAAACTTTATGTTTTTAATGAATTTATAGCCTACGGGCTTCATCTCAAAAGTAAAATGGCACAAATCAGATTGGGTCATTTAAAACCCCTCTATTGGGTAAGCATGTTCATCTGGGAAAAAAAGGGCTAAAAAAGGAAAAATATTCGATATATGGGTTTTCAAAATTCACCGGTATTTTAATTCTGCATTACTGATTTACTATCAATCGTGTCTTGCATCTCTCACCAAATTCCGGGAAAGGTCAAATTCTCCCAATATATGACCTATTATAGAGTATGTTATATGAACATGTAAATTTTCTTTTCCATTATGAGTACTGATTGTATGACTTCGTGTTGTAAAAAACGTCCGATTAGTCATTGGTGGCGACCAAACCGTCATGGATTTTTCTGATTAATTGGCCGATTATTTCCGATTAATCGCTTGGCAGTACCATGTCTGTCTAATGAGTGCATACCGTTATTTACAACACTGGTATGACTAACCATTGAAGGTATAATGGTATATGCAAGTCCTGAGACCAAGTGACTCTGATAAACATTTTGATTTTTTTGAACATGGTCTTCTGTAGCACCTCGGATGATCTTATTAGAAAGTACTCTGAGAAAGATTCTAGCAAGACACCGAAAAGATAATTATATTGTATTAGCAAATGCTGAAAGAATTATTTGGTGAAGGTCATAATTATTACACGTAATTGCTGGGGCAAGTGCATTGTAATATGTCCATATGCAACTCATGTGTGGTTGAGGTAGCAAGCAGGGGCGGACCCAGTGTACTCCAAGGGGGGCAGCTGCCCCCCCCTGGATTTTGAGTTTTAGTAGAAATTTATCGGTTCCGATCGACTCTGCCCTCCCTGGAATTTTTTTTGCCCTCCTCTGGACGTTTAATTTGTAATTCAAGTTAAATTTAGGGTTAAAATTGAAATAAATCTGTTAAATTTTGATTGGTAATTAGAATTATAAGTCAGAGCATCAGAAATTACAAGTCAAAGAATTCGAAAATATAAGTTAAAGTATTGTTTTTTGTCGAGTACCCAATTGGTTAATGGATTTAAACCCGATTAGATATTTAAACCCGATTCGATATTTTTTTGCCCCCCCTCCTGACGAAAATCCTGAATCCGCCCCTGGTAGCAAGGGCCCTTGGCAAACAGTTGTTCAAACCGGCTTTGAAGGTTGCCGGAATATGGAAACATTCTCTGGAGTATGGTACAGGCCCACAGTACTATGACCCAAAGGGAGTGGACTTGAAGATCCATATGTGTTGTTTTGGGAAGTTGGAAACAGCGAAATGCTGTAGTTTTTGGAGATCAAAGATTGCCTCCGAGGATTTTAGCTAACAGATGCACTGAAGAGATGTAGATGTGGCTCAAATTTTGTTAAATAGAGTGGTACAAGAAGTTACCAAGATGGTTAAAAGCTTAGGTCTGATGTCAATTTTTCTTCCTTTTCGTCTCGTTTTTACGTAAATTTTCGATTTAATGTTGCTTTTGTAGGGCACTGTTTTCACTTGTCACTTGTCAGCCGCTGGCAATTTAAAAAAAAAAAAGTCACATTCACTTAAAATGTGCCATTAGAATATCAGGCTGACAGGTTCAAAGACAATCTTTTGGGCTATACGTTAGAAGGCCGAAAAATAACGCAGATAAATTTTAACGCGATCCGTGTTCCATAATTTATGGCACCAAATTTTTTTGTTACGAGTTGGATTGCATCCAATGGCATTTATTATTCACAAGATCTGCTGTGGATGATGATCGGGCCTACCGTGGTAACTTCATGTCGCTGTTATTCTTCGTTCGTTCAATTTTAACTTACGGATTAGATTCATCCAAATCTTCTCTTCCTCTGTAAATTCACAACAAAATCGATCCGGTCGATTAGATGGTCCAGAGCAAAAACAAAAGACCCTTAAATTAAATCTCTGGGGAGAATAATAGACGCCACCGTTAGTAACTCGTAACAAAGCAGGAGATGTGGATTCCAATCAAGCTTCTTAAATCCATACTTCGTTATTACTTATTACGTGTACATCCCAGATAATAGTTAAAAGGGAAAATTTCTAGTGTAGCCATCAAAACTTTTGAAATAGCCAATTTCCTTATAAAAACATCTTAGTCTAATATTCCATAGAAATTTAAC
>JAJGRW010001345.1:928081-1113863 GCA_025461045.1 Carex parvula
TAGATTGTAAAAATCAGCAGAGAAGAAAATCAAACTACAAACAACACGTGATGTGACATAGCTAAGAAAATAAAGAATCTAACCCTCTTTATATATTATGAATACAAGACCGGGTAAACGGTAAAGTGCAATTATTAATTAATCATGCAATTATTAAAAAATAATAAGATAGAAGATTCTAACTGAGGGTAGTGAGAGAGGTACCCGGAATTTTATTGATAAGAATAAAAAAATAAAATATTAAAAATAATAAATCCTGTGCAGGAATTTTAAAATGGAAAGTTGGTCATGAGCCATGGCGCCCCGCACATCTCCACCATGTTAAAAAAAAAAATCATTTATGAGACTCTAGAAAAAGAAAAAAAAAGAAACTAAGCCCATCAACTCTAGAAAAAGAAAAAAAAAGAAAAAAAAAGAAAAAGAAACTAAGCCCATGGCTCCTCTCAACCTACCAAACAAAAAAAAATACTAACTCCTTTTCCAATATGCCATAGTATTTCATTTAGTTTTCATAGTATGCCATGGCGGTCCACTTTTTTTTTTATTTCTTTTTGTGAGTTGGACTGAGCCATGGCGGCCCACTTTTCATTTTTTTTTCTTTTTTCTAGGTTGGGCTGAGCCATGGCGTCCCACATTAGAGTTTTTTTTTCATTTTTTTCCATAGTCTTGAGTGTGCCATGGTGTCCACTTGCCTTTCCATTTTTCAAATTCTCACACGATATTTTCTATTTTTAATATATTTCTTATTTTCTTATGTATAAAAATTTCGGAAGAGGTACTATATAAACTGATTCAATTAGAGTTAAAAGGCGCCACATTTCTTTAATTTTTTTTTACGAGAATAACTGAATAACATAGAGAACGACAGTAGAATTTTAGAGGTGCTATTAAAGAGGGGAGCAGCTTGGGTCCGATGCCCATTGGACCCAAAGTGGGTTCGATGGGCTCTATGACCGTCCGATCTGCTTTACGATCCGTGCGCTTAAAGAAGCCGCGAAAGTTCTGGCGTGAATCTTAAAGCAGATCGGACGATCATAGAGCTCATCGAATCCACTTTGGATCCGATGGGCATCGGATCCCAAGCTGCTCCCATTAAAGAGATATAAGAGGGGATATAAAGGATTGATGAAACTCATTGGTTGGCTACAATTAATGGACGTTTGTAGGAAAACAAAAATGAATTGAAATAGTTGACTATTCATTATAAATATAAAATAAAAATAATTAAATATATACTTATGAAGTTATTATCTTAGATAACTACATTAGATATAGTTCTAGGTATAGTCTATTTGTAATATTAAAGAGAAATGCAAAAAATATAGTTTTGTATATATATAAAAAATTTAGTGGTCTGACTGGTGTTTCTTTAGTGCATTAATGGGGACAAATATGCACAATCTTTTGATCACTGGCTTATTTTTGTTCAAGCAAAAATAATTTTCCGAGAGAGGCAGAAAGCCACTATATGCAACTGAGTCACAGATTTACAAAATAATAGAACCAAATTAGTTTCCCAGAAAAGCTTATGCAATAGAAGTGGTAACGGTAAACTGGTAATTGTTGACGTGAATATGCTTCCTGTGTTGATGTGCTTGTGATTTATTTGGACAGTGTTGTATAGTGCAAAAAGGATACTACACATAAAAAAAAAGAGGCCCAAACCAAAGATCTAAAGCCATCTCAGGCCCAATCAAATTTTATCATCAGAACTCCGGATGCCAGTGGCTACTGTGTGAGAAATATATAGAACACTGTGGTGAATGATTTGCTCAATTTTTTCTTTCGAGCTCGAATCGAATCTGATTATCATACTCGCAATTTGCAACAACCAACCGTCTCTCCGACCAAAACCCTGCTATGTCCGCCTCCTACCACCGCCACGCTCCTCCTCCCTCCTCCGCTGAACCTCACCCCTACGCCGCCACATCCTCCCACGCGCACTACTCCACTATCCCTCCGCCGCCTCTCCCTCCACCTAACCAACCCTATTCCCATCCCCACAACCCCCACTCGTACCACATCCAGCATCCGCCTCTTGAACCCACCCCCTCTTTTGTGACCTTGGATTACTCCCTCCCCTCGCCTCTCGGCCTCCCAGCTCAGAATCAGCTCAGAACACTTTTCATCGCTGGCCTACCTGATGACACAAAACCTCGCGAGATTTACAACCTTTTCAGGGAGTTTCCCGGGTACGAATCTTCTAGTGTTCGCGTTAAGAACGGCTCATACCAGGTACAACTCATTGCAACAATAGCAGCCTTTTTAATATTTTTTCAAAAAAAAAAAAAAACTTGCTCTTATTTTGTTGGTGTGTTTATCTCTTAGTTTTTTTTTTGTAAATATATTTTACTCTGATGTTTGTTTAGTTACTGGTATCATGCGTGTTCTGTTGTTTTTAACAAAGTATTGTAATTTTGTAGGCCTTTGCCTTTGCTGTATTCGCAGATCAGCATTCTGCACTGACGGCACTGCATGCTTATAATGTACGGTACTAAAACTAAATTCCTATACTGATTTTTTATTGCTAGTAAAATAATTTTGATGCAAGTGAATATTGGGTACATAACCGATAACTGAATTTGAATTATGTATTAATCATACTTGTGAATTCTGGCCTGTAGCCTATGCCCTATGCAGTAGAAGTGAGCATAATGACATTGCTGAGGGATCAGGATTTTGATTCCAAACATTATGCGTAATAGAATAAAATTCTATAAGTTCTTTATTCCAGAAAATGCTGTACAGAACACGTTTATCATCTATTATTTTCTCCTTGCATTTTGTTTTCGTTGTGCCACTAAGAAGTTAAAACATCTTTTCGTTTGCTTATTAATTGAGTTCACAAATTCAGATCAGACTGAACTTTCTCTAAATATTTTTCTGCATGCAGGGAATGAAATTTGATCTTGAAAGGGATTCAGTTCTTCATATTGAGCTTGCCAAGTCTAATTCCAAAGGAAAACGCTCTCGGGGAGGTATTTTCTTTTACTCTAGTTCCCTCTTTTTATTACATATATGCCTTGCTTGCATTACATCTTAAAATTTTGGCTATTGCAGCTCCTTTATCATTACCAGTAAATTTGCACTTTTAGTGGTTACTCTCATAGAGGCTGCTGTTGTGTTTATGACAAGTGACACATGAATTTTCTATGTCATAGTTTATCTCAATTTTAACAATGCTCAATTAATCCCTTATGCTGCGAGCCTTATTTATATTCTTAATGAACCTAATCAATGCTTAAAAGTATGAAGTGATGTTATAAAAAAAGTAGAATAGAAGGGATGAAAGAGCTTTGTCTTCTTATCTCCCACATCTACAAGCAGTTTCCCTCCTCTCCTTATCTTGTAGTTGCTTCTTACCTGCCCTCGTGATTGCTTTCTCCCACACTCTACAACTCAAGAGTGCTTGTTAAAGCACAAGAATATTATTATGTTGTAAGGAAATTATAGAACTCAGAGTTATATTATGCTTTATGAGCTGAGCCTCTGTTGAAAATTTGTGCCCTTCAAAAACTAATGGTTATAATTCATATACACTAAAAAATGGTTCAGCTGCTATTGGTTTGCTGAAGACTGAGTTATTATACCTTCCATTTGTATGGAATATTTGTGCTCATGTGCTGTTTTTTCTGAAGACTATGATTTTGAAAGAGTGAGCATTTGGAATTTGTAATTAGTTTTATCTCAATGAGTTTTTATACCCTAGAAAAGTTTGTTATCATGCATTAGTATCTTTGTTTACCGCATATGCAAAATCTTCCTTGTCGTGAGTTTTAATTATTTGTTGTTATCTTAGATTAAAATATCCCTTTTTTTAGTATTTTTTTAATAGCATTTCCGTTTCTTGAGATTTAGTTCTTTTCCTCTTTGTCAGATGATGATGCCTCTTATCCTCACAACGCAACAAAATACTCCAGAGGAGAAGAAGAATTTGGTAATTACTATCTTGATTTCTTTATTACTTTCTGTAATTCTGGTTTGAGTGTTTTAAATTAAGAGGGGTCAAATCCAACCTTTTTTACTGCCCTATCAGTACCCATATATCACTTTAGGACTAAAACATGCGAATTTCAAAGACAAATCTGAATTGTTGATCTTGTTTAATATCAAGACTAATGTATTCATGTCCAAATCTATAGAATTTAATTTTTCATGTAATACAAGATTAAGAGGCCGAAGAACCAATGCATCAAATAAGTTCTGACGAAATTGTTGATTTTTTGGTCTCCTAAATGTACTCTAGATTTTGTAGTTTTTATATGAATGCATTACTCATGATGTGGACAAAGATTAACATTTCAGATATGTAATTCAGAATTAATGTTTTAAATTATAACACCGAATAATAAGTATAATGGGCACACAAAAAGTGGACATTTTGTCGCTTCTCTTTAATTTGTAAATCATTTCAAAATCATGATAGGAAATATTTACTGAGGAAATTTTGGCTAAAATCTTTGCTTTCTTAAAGTAGCATACTGAACAATTTTATGCAATGGTACATTCTTTTGACCTTCTAAATATGTAAAATAATTCAAAGCACCAAACAATGTTGTTTCATTTTTTATGCTATGCATATAAAATATAGGGTAAATTTCGCTGGAGGTCACTAAACTTTGTTCTTTGTTACAAATTGGTCGCTCAACTTTGATTTGTCCCTCCATAGCCATTGAACTTTTAATTTGTCCCAATCAAGTCACCCTATAACTTTTCCATCAAAAATATTAACAAAATATTCTCATTCCGTCCAAAATATAACAGAATATGCTCATTCCATTCAAAATTTTAACGGAATATGCTCATTCCGTCCAAAATACTAATGGAAAAGTTGTATTCCGTTAATATTTTGGATGGAAAAATTATAGGGTGATTTGATTGGGACAAATTAAAAATTCAGTGGCTATGGAGGGACAATTCAAAGTTGAGTGACCAATTCGTGACAAAGGACAAAGTTTAGTGACCTCCAGCGAAATTTACCCTAAAATATATGTATGGGTACAAAAATGTTTTGCACTGTATAATCTTCTTGGCCTTTTGCTTGCTGTACTTCAGACATTTTTCTGAATTACACAAGTTATTGAAAGGGTCAATTGGTATTATGATTTTCAAACATTCGAAAATACAGTCATGGTAAATAGTGGTTAATAATTGCCTATAATAATTTGTGCATAAATGTGCACATACTTGAGAAGAATTGCTACAGAAATCACTGGCAGTGACAAGTTTCTTTGGCAATGCGTTTACAATACGGCACTTATACACAAGCTCACTCTACCACATACATGGACCCCACTTTGCACACTCTAACAGGTGTTGGAAGCAATGTGCACACATCAGGACACGCACTTCACAGCTTGAGTGGTTATCCTTCTGCACCAAGGTTATGGTACCACTAGCACAATGTTTTGTTATACACTAATTGTCACACCAAAATGAACTGGATTAAATGAATCTGTGATATAATTTTAACGTTGTTACAAGAGTGATGGAAAAAATGGTATTTCTTTCGGACTTCTTAATGCTAAATTTCACTGTACTTTCAGGTTATCTAGCCTGGAGCCTCCTCCTCCACCTGGAACTGACTATAAAAAATTGGTGAGCATGCTTTATTTTCTCTTATATCTTAAATTCACTTGAATTGAACTTTGGTTTTTTCTCAGAAGAGACCTGGCAGATGTACACTTGCAACTGTCTTGTCTTTCTCTTACTAGATAATTGATTCTGAGTACTCTGTTTGCTTGAAGGAACTAAGATCAACGGGTGCCCCTCAAGAAAATCCTCCTTGCCCGACACTCTATGTGACTAATCTGGGTCCAACCTGTACAGAGGATGAGTTAACTCAAGTTTTATCTAGGTTCTCTTCCCCCCTCTCTCTCTCTCACCCTTGGTCCCTCTCTTTATCTCTCTTTCTCTATGTGCGCGCACTCTTTTCTTTGATTAAAATTAGTGGAAAACACTACTAGCTTTTACTAATACGAATGCAGCACGAATCAGCACACTCCCTGACCAGTACCACATACATTATGGTACCCGTAGCTAAGACACCAGCCCAAGATTAGACCAATACCACCACCAAATTTTCTTGCAAGCACAAGCAAAACACCATAAATGCCACCATGAAGCTTGTGCCAGGAAATGCTCGTAAATTTGATAATTGACCACAAGCAGCAAAAAAATCCTGGTGGAGTAGGACCCCTCAACATACACTGCCAATGAGCCCTTAATTTAGCTTCTGCCAGAATCACGATTCACTTGTTAGTAATCCTGAGCATTTCAACATACATTGATGGAACATAAAACTTTCCTTCTTCATTTCAGAACCTAACCAGTGATTGAACAAAGTCTTATTTCCCCAAATAAAGTGCATGTGACAATTATTCAGAATTTGGAATTTCTTCTATTTATTTCTACTGTATTTGCTCCTAATGTTTGGTTTCACATAAGATGTCATATTGTTATAGGTGGCCTGGGTTTCTAAAACTTAAGTTGCAAAGGCGGCGTGGACCTTCTTCTGCATTTGTTGACTTTAAGGTAAGTTAAGTTTGTTTGGCGTTGATGACAATTATGTTGAAGGCTAGAGTTATTATTGTTCTATGCTTTTTGAACAGGACGAGGAGAGTGCAACTGCAGCCCTGATTAATTTGCAAGGAGCACTGTTACATTCTTCAACTGAAGGAATGCGTTTAGAGTATCCTTACATCTATTTTGTTTATAAATACATCCTTTTCTGGTCTATATCCTGTTGGAAAATGCTTTTATGTTTAAAATATAAATGGTCTTAAGCTTTTTATATCACATGTTGACTTGACATAAGTGCTAGATATGCAAAATCAAGGATGGGTACACGCAAGCATGACAGACGATAGATCTGCACTAAATTTATTATTGGCAGTAGTTGAGTAATTAATTGTTGTATTTTGTGAACTTAATTAGTATTTATCTTTTAAGTGTAATATTTATATTAGCTAATGAGTTGTATCTGATAAACCTTTCTGCATTTTATATTTACTTATATGCCACTCAAATTCTGTCATGATGATGATTTTTTGTAACCAAAACTTTTAATTTAGGTATTAGATAGGTGTAGTCGATTGTAAATTAGTTTTCAGTTATGTGGGTCAACCTTTTAGAGCCACTTGCACTGATGCTATGGGTGGATCTGCAGGCCTATTCACTCTTGAAAATTACAAATCGGGACCGTCAATAATTGATCTCTCTCCCAATCCTGAATTTAGTTTCTAGTAACAACACACTTTAACAACTTACCATAATTCATTCTGCTTCTGCCCCCATAAATTATATAATTCTCTAATAAAATGACAAGTAAAATTTCAGTTGTTGAGAGTAAATTGGTTACATCTGTGTTGATAACCATATCTTTTTTCGTTTGATGCTTTTAAGAGATTAATGATTCGCTAAGTGTAATTTATGTGATTATGACATTATTTCTGAATTCTGGTAGATATTCATAGGATGAAATGTTTGTTTTACGCGGTGGAGTCATCGAGGGTGCAACTGCAGCGTGTCATTATTTGCATATACTCATTTTTCCAATTTTCTTTAATAAATCACTTATTTTTATCAGATGATAGATGATACTCAGGACATATCCCGTTGTTATTGTTATGGCAGCTATGATTATGTGAATTTGTGTTGTGTGACGACTACTTGCGTCATGAATTTATCGATCAAATCAAGTTTTTTCAATGTTTTAAATAGCGTTTATAGCGTCATAGCGGGAATGCTACAAAAAAAGCTATAGCGAATAGTGTAGCTATAGCGGAAGCTATTCCAAATAGTATTTTTTTTTTTTACAAAAATTATATTATATATTTGTACTATATATTAACATTATCTAAAGTTTCATAGAACAATAAATAACACTAAATTAATTAAGAAATTATAATATTCATATTGAACTAGTACAAAAGTCTATGGTTCAAAATATCCATAATAATATCATAAACTATCGATCTTTTTCTATACAAAATATCTTAAGCATTATGATTCATTCTTTTTTTTTTCTATACAAAATAAATTTTATGGATCTTTATTTAAGCCCATATAAATTGTCTAAAAAAGCCCAATATGCATAGCGCGCTACACGCTATGCACTATAGCGGACCGCTATTACCGCTATAGTGGCCGTAGCGCAATTAGCGTATTTTCATGCCATAGCTTAGCGTTTATGGTCCAAAAACGCTATAGCGCGCTATTTAGAACACTGAGTTTTTTACATGTGTTGTGATTAAAATTGAGAAAAATGGCTAATGTATGTTAGTCACGTTGTTATAAGTTAAATTATGATCACATATATTTAATCATGTGTTTTGTTATTTCTTATCATAATAAATATGATTTACGTGCTGTGTTATATTTTGAATGACGGTCACAACATGCGAATTGATATATGATGGAACACGTGAATGACATGTGACCAACACGTATCTCATACTATGTCTGAATCATGTTGTGTTATGACATATGTAATCATGACGAGTTTTTTTTTGTTTTACATTCTTACTCAACGAGTTTTAGACTTTATAAATTTTTTCCGAATTACGCAAATAAAAAAACAGAAAATTTTATCCCATAAATCTGAATAAGACTAATTTTATTAATAACATCGTCCATCCGATGTGTCCTTGAACTTTTTCACCAATTATGATACCACACACTGACGATTGGCGAACTCTCCAGATATTTACGGAAGTACCTAGAGAAACAAAGAAGGAAAGGCGAACAGGACAATGTTTTTTTTGGGCTTAAACAATGTTGGCATCATGGCATGTTGCCAAAGGAATGGAAGAGTCGGATCCGCTGGGTTTTATGAGGAAGTATTGAGTCACAGATATTTGGGACCCACATCAACCTGTTTATCTCGCTACATAATCGACTAGCTCATAAATGCCTCAGAGAATATAAAAAAGAGAATTAGTGTGGAGAGAACTACTGGAGAGACCAACGCCTTGGCAAGATTAAAAGAAATGGAGATGCAAAGAGACACCATCAAAGAGGCGATGGAGACGTCGGATGTGGAGATGAAATCGGCGGAGGCGGTGCCGGAGGCCGCCGCCGGAACAAGTCCGCAAAATGGAGAATGCGTGGGGCCTTCTCTCTAGGGCTCGCCAACTCATCGCCGAGGGGAACCCCACTCTCGCTCTTCAAACTGTAATTTTCTCTCCTCTTTATTCTACCCCTGTACTTTCTAAGATTTCTCAATTACTTTCAAGTCAGTATTTTGATACTCGAGTTTCTATTGCAAGAGTTCTTCTTTATCCAACAAAGGACTTTCTAGTTCTAGTTCTCGTTTTAACTGACCAAATCCATCGATCGGAAAAATGATCGTTTCTTGAGAAAGATTAACCTTAGATTTTTCATCTCCACCGTATAATTATTCCTCTAGTTCCTAGCTCCTCCTCTTCTTGGGATCGTTTCACCATTGTAACAAAAGAAGAGAGCAGAAATGCCATTAAATTTGTGGACTGCTGTTGATGATAATTAAAATAATAGGCACAACGCCTATTATTTTGTTTGGCTAATTAGACAGGTTTAGTTTAGATTACTTAATTAACTCCAGAAAATATTTTGGTATGTTTCTAGTATGGAGCATTATCATATGAATCACCTCAATCATGGCTTATTTTACTGGTATAAGACCATTTTCTGGTACCATTATTAACTAAGGTGGATCAGATTAAGGTTTAGAGAAATGAGAGTACTTTCTTGTAAACAAACTTAAGTATTTCATACTACCTTACTCAGGAGCGGAACTAGAAAATTTCAATAGGGGCGACTAAAAATTAATATGCAAAATATGTGGTGAGTGGGATTTGAACCCATGTCCTCCCAACTACAAAATAGAGCCCTAAAACTCAGCATTTGTTATTTATTGAGGGAGTCTGGACTATATAAAAAATTTAAAAAAATTTCATTTCATTTAATTTCAATATACATAATTAAAATTTTAAAAATCATAGGGGTAGCTTAGCCACCTTGGCCAGGCTTGAGTTCTGCCCCTGACCTTACTAAGCTAAGTATGGTTGCAATTTGCTAGTATTTTTCTTGAGAAAAAAAGTACTTGTTAATTTCAAGAAGAATAGAGGTGCATAATTCCATTATAAGTGGCAGAAAACTTCTTAAGCTGCACTGATCATACTAAGGATATTTTTTTGTAGATGATATTTTCAAAGAATATAATGTTAGAAGGACTCATAGACACATTTATACCCCTGTTGTGCCCTAGAAAAGCTTTTTTTGTTTTGTTTTATGACTATAGATCATGTTCTTAGGATGCTTTATGGTTTGTCGTGTTTGGTTTTACAGTGCTTATACTAATGTTTTTTGAGAGAAAAGATGTACCAAATTTTTTAACAATTGTGTTTTTTTTTTGGGCTTATCAATCATAAAATCCATATTCCTTTTCCCTTTTAGGTTTTATCAGCTATCAGATCAGAAGGGGGCGAAAATGCTGTCCTGCGTGCCATGAGCCGGGCCCGTGAGCTATATCGACAGCGGTCTCAGTCTGAAGCTGACATGGGTGACCTCACCACACTGCTCGCTCAGTGTGCCATTGAGGAGGCATCAGGGTCAAGTCCCACAGCACTGTCAAATCCTTTCTGTGGCCCTGGACGGGATCCATCTGAGCTTCTCACCGCTCCTGATGCCATTTTAGCTGAGTCTGGTAGGAGGCAAGTGATCTTGGATGCATTTGCTGATGGGAGCAGTTTTATTTGTTTGAAGTGCGGCGGTCTTATCAGCAGCTCTCGTAAGGATGAGCACCTGGAAAATTGGTGCAAGTAGTACCTGGTTTGTAATGTAAACTTGCGGTTTTTTGTGTGATCTTGTGTTGTGCCGCAAGGGTATCTACTGAGTGGCTGTCTAAAAATTTAGCCTGTGTTTGTTTGTGGGATTCATCCTTAAAAACTGTAAAATGTTGACTCTCTTTCGTAAACTCCTGAGGATAAGTAACCAAGTAAACAAGGATTAAAATGTATTATGTTCATTAAAATTTCACATTTTTGTTAATTTGACTTTAGTTGACAGCTAGCAAATTGTGGTGTACTGTTACAGTAGGCTTCTCAAAATACTGGTATTGTGTTGTGCTGTTACAGTAGGCTTCTCAAATTACACACAGTGTGATTGGAAAGCGTACGAACCAGGTTATCAGTATCAGAACTAGTATGATCAACTCATGTAAAAAAATACAAGTATGATCAACAAAAACAAATAGGTGTTAGGTTTGAACTCTCGAATTGTTTCGGCGTACTTATTTAATTATTCTTTATTAATATTTCTAATGTTGGAAGTTTGAAAACATTTTATAAAATTATATTTAATTAGAAAATCTTAATTTAATGAGTATTATTCTAGTAAATATGTTAGATGGAAGGAAAAAAAAAAAAGTCCTTCAGTCAATCATAAGAAAATAGAATACTAAAATTTAGAGACATTTTTTATTAGATTACTACATAATATGAACTATAAAAAATATTTTCTTTACGTACTCTTTTTGTTTCCTGTTCAATCAATATTAAATGTTCGAGGATATAACATTTGTTTATGATAATTGCAAAGTTTAAGTAATCTTACAATATAAAAAGCTAAGTAATCCAACAATACATAATTTTTTTTATTTCATAACTAACAAATACAAAAATCATACACGTAATATTTCCTGATCAAGATGTAAAACAACAATATTTATATCTCAAAAGAAAACACAATCTTTTTCTATTTCAAACATATATATCTACAAATTTGTTTGTTTGTTTTTTTTTTTTAAATTATTCCTATACATATATTGTCTCAGGAAGCTAGGATTCAATTAAATAAAATACTGCAATCAATGATAAATTACAAGTACGTAATTGTACCCCTATTTATCTAGAAATGGTAATTTTGAAAGGTGGTCTAACATGATTCCAAAATAATATCTCAAATGGTATTAATCGAACCCTGGAGAAAAAGACAGACTAATAAGTAATAATTATAAAATCAGGTGGTCAAGGACCATAGGCTTTGATTATTTTTCTTTAAGTTCATTTAATTTACACAAAACATGGGCCTCACCCATAATGCTAACATGTACAAGTTTATAACGATAGACCTTTTACAAAATGGAGGTCCAGAAAAATCCAAATAGACACCGACTAATCGTTGCAATTGGGGGCGTCATTTAATAAAATAAGAGTTTTTTTTCCTCTAGGAAGAACGGTTCCCAAAAAATTTTAGTAATTAATTAACACTGCTTAATCAAATGTGGCAAAGTGGCAGTACACAGCTGTCAGCTGTATGCTCTTTGTTTTCACTGTGATGGTTCATGGTTATAACATACTAACACCGTTCAAACATCCTCTGAATGTTCGTTTTCTTAGTATTGAAACATAATGTTTGTGCTATGGACCAGCACAATATAAACCAAAAAGATACTCATAGATTTACGCGAAAATTAGGAAAGATAAACAAAATGGATTTAACACCGAATTGATCGCTGTTATGGCAAGAGATGTCTTTCTTTTCTAAAAAGAAAGATGGAATAACCTACCCCTGGTTCCCTTTGTCATTTGGACAAGGAATACTTTTGAGTTTTTTATATTTTTTTTTTTAAGTTACATATACAATTTCACTAAATTAAAATTATCATAATTCAAACAAAAACAAAAGAAAAATCTTTCTATAAATATTATTTTAACCATAAAATAACACCTACATCAAAAGATAAAAAAGAAAATAAATTGAGAATTTAAGTACTTGTCGAATGCACATGATTTCACAACTAATTATATCCATTTCCTAAATAACATATATATAATGGATCATGTATTAACAATATTAGAGCGATAATCTTTAATAGTATCTCATATAGCACGGACACAAACACAATATCATACATGATACGACACGACGCACGCGTACACAATATGATACGACATATGATTTTTTGTTATTTTATGGGGCCATGGGTGTCAATGTTGTACCAGATATGAAATGGTAGGTAGTATCGTCATCCTTCATTTTATTTTTCTTCTTTTATAATTTTTTTTTTTTTTTAAGAAGACCAATTACAATAGCAGTTTGGATATATTTAAAGAGAAAAAGTTTATTACTCAAATCTTTTTACTTAGTTTTTATCTAGAACAGTCCACCGTCTAACTACTCACTTCTGAACTACTCTAACCTTACCTGACTTTCATTTCCGATCTCTCTCTCTCTCTCTCTTTTAATTCTCGATCTCACCTCCTTTCACCAAAATCCAAAGCTCTCTCACACAGCGACCCGATTCTCTCCCGCCTCTTCGCTAGAGGCCTTGCTGTCGTAACTCTAACCGAGATCTCCGGCAAATCTGTCTCCGCTCCTGGATTTCATGGAGGTGGAAGAGGTGAGCACCTCTGCTTCTGGAGGTAGATCTCGACTGCACCTTCTCTCCAGCGTGCTTAGGAGGTAGTTCTCATTCAAAAATTGAATTGAATTGATATCATATATGTTTAAGAGAGAAGTATTTTGGTGTAAATTGGGTCAGTTGGGATATCAGATACGTTTATCAATGAAGAACATATTAATAACTTTCAAGATTTCTCCTGTGTAGTCAATTATGATATGTCGCGCGTTTAACCTCTTACCGCTGGCCAATGCTCCATACCTCCTCTTGCCCAAAAATAACAAAAAAGATGGCTCTGGCACAGGTTGCTACAATTTTTCCAACGCATCTGGTGGCACCATCTTCGAGCACTCTATCCCTACTCTTCATGAAAAAAGTTCATCGGATGTCAGTACGGATGGCTTGCCATCATTGACACCTACTGCGAGCCCTCGCTCTTCAATGTACTAACGAGTGAATCGATCAGCCTACCGTCCATCTTCACTTTGCCTGATATCCGTCCCGCTTTCTCTCTTGACAGCTCTTCAATGTACTAACGAGAGAACTTTGTGACTGTTTCTCTTGACACAAAGTAACCACTTGATTAATTCTTTCTCTTCGTCTATAGTTTCTGATTTTTCTTGTTTTTTCGATTATTTTGTGTTTATACTAATATTTTATGATTATTTTGTGTTTATCTTAATCACTTGATTGATTCTTTCTCTTCATCTATAGTTTCTGATTTTTCTTTTTATGTTCAGGTATAGGATTCTTGCATTTGATTTAAAAAAAATGAAACATTTAGATCTGAATCTGAATAAACATATTTAGATCTGTAATTATTAATTATTTTTACTAAGGTGTACAAGATTCTTTATTTGTTCAATTTGTTCAGTTACATAATTTTGAACAGAAATTTTTTTACATGATATATCTAATAGGTTTACATGATCTATACAATATTTTACAGAATCTATCTAATAGGTTTACATGATCTATACAATATTTTACAAGATCTATCTAATAGTTTTACATGATATATGCAATAGTTTACATGATCTACACAATATTTTTAGTTCTTTATTTTATATATTTGGATTGAGTCATGCAGATTGTTGAGTTAGTATCCCAACTTATGCAATTTTTTTACAGAATTCTTGAACTAGTTTTACATGATACTTGAAATAGTTTTACAAGATTCTTGAACTAGTTTTACAAGATTCTTACAATTATTTTACATGATTCTTGAACTAGTTTTACATGATTCTTGCAATTATTTTACAAGATTCTTGAACTAATTTTACAAGATTCTTGCAATTGTTTTACAGAATTCTTAAACTAGTTTTACAGAATTCTTACAATTGTTTTACATAATTCTTGCAATTGTTTTTCATGATTCTTGAATTAGTATTACATGATTCTTAAATTAGTATATAGAATTCTTACAATTATTTTACATGATTCTTTCAATTGTTTTACAGGATTTAGAACTTGACAGTTTTATTAATTGTTGATTTGAAATTTTATTTCAATTAAACAAATCTAGAGTCAAGTTCATCTTATTCTTGAAAATTGCCCAAAGCAGGGATCTAAATCAATGGATTGCGCGATATTTTTTCTGCGCGACGTGTACAATATGATCACTGACTCCAATTTCTTTCAGCCAGGTAACTTTTTTAGTTCTCTGTAAGTTTATGATGTAAAGTTTCTTTTTATTATATTATTGAAGTTTGATTTATTTTACAATTTTTAGCATTGTTTAATTTTTTTTTTCAGGAGGATATATCAAAGGCCAATCGCATAATTCTTTCAAATATGATATGAGCAGGCGCTTGAGAAGATTATTTTAGGTTATATTTGTTCTAGTGATGAGACTTTTGTCTCATTCTTAAGTAACAACTTTTAGAGATATTTGCATGTCAGTTGTGTTTATGTATTTGTTGAACAATACATATGTATATGCTTGGAACAATATGTTGGTGAGAAACAGTGTGTTGGTGAACAGTAAGATGGTTGGAACAGTGACATTTATGTTGTTTTATAATATGCATATTTTGGTTTTACATTATCCATAATGTGTTTTTACAGTGTTCATTTTGTTGTTTTACATGACCTAGATACAGAAATAAAAAATTAAAACAAAAAAATTATTGTATTAACTGTGTTGTTTTATAGTATAATTCGTGTTGCTTTATAGTATCCATTTTGTTGTTTTACATAATCTAGATGCAAATATAAAAAATTGAAAAAAAATCAATTTTTTTTATTTTACAGCATTATTTACAACTTTTTATTTTACAGATTCAAAAAGATAGTTTACAGTCTTTAAAGTGGTGCCGGGTTAGTTTCAAAGTCGCTAGAGAACTTCTAGAAGTTGCGCAAGTGGTCCTGGTCAAAGCAGTTAGCAACTAACTTGGGACCACTTTCAAAAGTCGTTACTTGTGAGAACTTTCGGTTCCTTATTTTACAGGATTCGTATTGAGGTTTACAAGATTCGGTGGCAATTTATAACAGTTGGGCTTGGGTAAAAACTGGATACAGAAGCTTGGGTACCATTAGTCGCTTCCATATTTAAAAGCTGAAGTTAATTAATAAAAAAAATTGGCATCTCTATGTGCTACCTCCAATTATTTATATCTTCAATGAAAAAAGAAGGAAAGAAATGAAGCAAGCAATACCCAAAATAGATTAGAGTAGGTCGTCCGATCCACTTTAAGATTAATGTGTACGGAAATTAAAACAGGCACACAGATATTAAAGTGGAGTGTGCGGATTATAAAGCATAACATACGGTCTTAGAGCCCATCAAACCTAAAATAGATTGATGCCCACCAGACCTACTCCGCTGTATACCCAAAAACTCATCTGGAGGTAATTTTTATTTTCAAAATACTCGGAGGACCTCATTGCAAAAGATTCAATTGCATTATGCTTTTTGTTTAATGTTGACTACAGGTTATTAGTCACCAAAAGAGAGTGCAGTGACAGGCACCTCCTATCCAATTCTATGCTTTGACAAGGTATGACTTAAATTCTAAGTGTTGATTGATGCCCCCTTGAAATCTAATAATTTTTATTGAACTCTGTGTTTTATTTGGTGATGATGGAAAACTGCCACCCAATGTCCTACCTTCCTTTTTAATGTTGCAGTCATTTAAGCCGAAATGTTGACTTTTTTAAACTTAAAAATTACCCCATGTGGATTTGTGATAGTATTTTATCAATAGGATCTAACTAGAAACCAAACATTTTGCCTTTTTGTGTGCAATGCAAGCTTTTTACATGACGCATGCTAACTTCTCAATTTGTTTAATTAATGACCATTTTCATTCCTTTCTACCTACAGTTTGGTGAATATAATGTTCATCAATGATGACTGATCTAAGGCAATAATTATAGAGTAGAAAACAAATACAAAATTACAGTAGTGGTAGTGACATCTAATTATGAAAGTGTACTATATTTAAGTGGTAAAAAATTCAAACTTTCTCAGGTGCCACTTTAAACTTTCTAATTTTTTTCAAACAAGTAAAAAAAATAAACAAGAGAATTTAAGTTATAATATACCAATCAGCAGTGATCTGCAATTATTCTTTGAAGAATCAAGTTTAGTCTTTTTTTTAGTACATAGGATGTTTAGTTCCCTTTCTAGCCATCATTTTCCATTTTCTTTTTAGATTTTACATCTTCCAGAAATCATGCACCTTTTAGCTCAACATTCACTTCATGACTCTAACCTGCTAATAGTTTTTGCATCTTTAAGCAAATTCTTTGTCTTCTGTTACTCAATCCGCTTTTTAAGTTTCTAAATACATAAGAACAAAACTAAGCTTTCTTAATTTTTTTTATGATGAATAGGTATAAAGCCTGAGTGTTGAAATGAACATTACTCTGGTTCTAGATCTGGGCCTTCCATTTTCCTTTGACTTTCAATCTAGTCCGTTTGTGCATTGAATGCATTAATTTAGGCAATGTTTTAAGAGGAGGGATCAAGTTACAATAATTTTGAGTTACAACAAAGTTACAACAACGATTTTCTACATTTTTAAGTTATAATATGCAGATGTATATGCGATAGGATTTGTAGATAATGTATGCGGATGCGTATTTTAAAAGTATTTCGAAATTACAATGGAAATAATTTTTTTAAGAAAATTCTAGTTAGAAATAATAGTATACAATAAAGTACTTATATAATCATAATTTATTAAGTAATAGATATTATATTGTCAGAGTTATATATCTAACAAGAAGAAAATTAAAATAAATAAATAAAGTGTATTATTAAATATATATGCGGTGACTACTCCTAATTATAAGTATAATTTTTGTACCGTCTAAGGTTATTCATAATAAATTAGATTATGATTTCCAAAATTTCTCCTATGACGTTCAAAGTGCCAAATGGAGAAAGGATGTTGACTGATGCAAGTGTTGCTGTTCAACACAAGTAGCTCTGTACTCTGTAGGGGTCCCAGGAATTAATTAAGTCAACTTTGAGATTTGAGACTGAAGGCCAAATGCTATTATGCTACTCATTTGAGTTGGTTACCTGCATGAATAGATTGGTCATGTAGAATGAATTTATGAATTGGTGTGTATAATTATAATTTTTGAGTGAGACTACGATACTATCCATAATGCATATTGGTCGGTAACACAAATTAATATCTTTATTTTTAAAATCCAAATATCCAATTTAAACCGTTCAACATGATCTCTATATGAAAATATAAGCTTATAGATCAAATTTTACTTCTTTTAGAATATTTTTACTATTTTTTAAATAGGTAGAAAATCAATTGACATGAAGATGGTAATCATTCAAAAATAGTAATTTTCTATCTATCTAAACAATAATAATTTTCTTTTTAAATATAAAATTCAGTCAACAAATATATTTTTATATAAAAATTGTGTTAAACAATTTAGATTGTGAACTTTAAAACCAAAATAATAATCCATATTACGAACCAATATGCGCTATAGATAGTAACATAGCTAGCCCTGATATTTTTATTAATATCCAAAGTTTATTACAAATTATTTAATATACCCAAGTTCGCTGGGATTTAATAAAAATGTCCCTAACGGCCAGAAAATGGTCGGTACCCTATTTAATCAACTATCGGCCATTTTTTGATCGGTACCCTATTTAATAAACTACTGACCATTTTCTGGCCGGTACCTATATTATTATTTTTATATTTTCTTTGATTGTTTAGGGTTTATTTGAGTATTTTCCGTAAAGATTTTATGTTGTACTATTTTTGTTATTGTTGTAGTATTTATTGTTTAGCGTAAGTTAGTTTAATTTAGCATATTCGTGATGATTTATTTTATTTTAGTACAATTTTCATTATATTAAAATCTAGAAAAATATAAAAATAGTACGATACATAAAAAATAACCGAAATATAAGATAATCCAAACATAAAACACCAATATAGTATACCAAATATAAATAGTACAAAAAATCACCGCGGGGACCATCGCTCAGCTGGTACTTAGGCATTCGCTCGAATCGGCCAGACTCTCTCTCTCTCTCTCTCTCTCGGTGTAATGACAACAGCCTCTGTCTCGCTGCGTATCCGCTCGATGGTATCCCAGACTGCCTCATACGTCTGCCTAGAGACTGGCGAGTACAGAAGATGGATGAAGCAAACTTAGTCCCAAAGCCAGGCTGAGTTTGGGAGAAAAAGCTCAACCGAGGAGAGATGGTGTGAAATTTGATAGAATGAATTGTGAGAAATTCAACCAACCCTCTACCCATATATATAGCACAGGTATTGGCCAGAAAATGGCCGTTAGTTGATTAAATAGGGTATTGGTCATTTTCTGACCGGGTAGAGACATTTTTATTAAATCCCAGCGAACCTGAGTATATTAATTAATTTGTAATAAACTTTGGATATTAATAAAAATGTCGGTAGCTAGCCTCAATCAATGTGCATATAATATATATCACATTTTAAATATTGACTATTTTGAACGTTGTATGAAAATATATATTACCAATCTAATGATACCAAATCATTCAATATCATTACATTTTGCGCAGAACCAATAAATCTCTCCATCAAACTCTAAATTATAAGCATCAATACAAAGATAAGATTTACGAAACTATTTAAATTTATTAAATTTTAAATTCGAATCTCAACATAAATCAGACAATTTTGATCTAACTTTAAATAAATTTTTTGCCAAAAAAACCAATTTTCAAAGGTAATGTAAATGCGTTGTAAAATTTTGACTTTCCCATTTTTCTTTATTCGGTGGTAATCCCATTTCCATTCTCAATTTCTAATAAACCAAAATAAATAAGCGCAATTATCGGAGATCTTCAAAATCCCTCCTGAGAAGTCACCATCCCATTCCCACCATCCACCATTTAGAAAATTTGTATTTCCTGCATTGTAGCTTTTCGTGTAGCTGTTCATCTTAGAATAAGTCTGGTATATTTTCAAGTTAGAAAACTTTTGAAATTTCTTCTTATTTTTAAACGAACATTATTTAAAGGAGTGCTAATTCAATTTTTTTATTCCGACTATTCTACTACTTATAATAATAACTAGACTACTAAACATAAATATTTAAAATATCCAGTATTTTAACTTGCATAGTAATGTGATAAGAGTAATAAGTTCCATTTCATTGTTATATATGAAATTTTCAGTGTTAAGATTTTTTTTTTAGATGTTCATATTTGCACAATTTCATGTGGATAATTGAAATTCTTGTTCTCATTATTCTAAATTAGTAAATTGAGTGTTAAGATTCCAAATTGTGTGACAAAACTGAATTTGTAAAGTGCTTATACTTGCATTTTTTTGTGTTTAAAATTGGAACCCATGTTTTCATTATTCTCTTAATTAGAGCTTAAAATTTTAGATGTTAATAAAAATAATTAAATGTTTATATACATTTACACACTCTAATATTCATAGTGTCAATTTCGCACTCATTATTTGTATTCAGAATTTTAAAGTTTTTGTAACTACACATGGATAGCTGGGGAGACAAAAAAAATGACAAGAAATACATAATGGGAAGAGAATTTTCAAAAGGGTAAGAGATAAAGAATGATAAAAGTTCGGAATCTCGTCCAAAGAATAAAAGATAGAATTTGAAAACTTTAAAAAGAGATGATGAGGACTAAGTGTGAAATCTACGCAAAAAGAAGAAGAAAATTTTATTTCTTATTTTACCCAAAGTTTTTTTTTTTAACTAATTACTCTATAATCTACAATTTTGTTATAATAGGATACGGCATTTGTTCAAAGTAGATATGTTAGAGACTGAGAAGCAATTAACTTTGCAAATGTGACACAAACAATATACTTATAGTATAGTCTTATTTGAAATTTAATTAAATTATTTTATACATACTGTTAAAATATTTTAATTATCAATTATGTTTACTTTAAAACATTATATATCTCGGCCAATAACTAGTTGTAGAGTCACTTTGGTAAATCTTACATTTTTTATAATTCTATTCTTTTTATACTATCATAATAATTGACCTTTTATTTTGAAATTCACTCTTAATTACTTGATAAATTCAATTTTTCTTTACGATTTTCGTTAAAACGGTTTTTATTAAAAGTATTTTATATTGAATTCTGCATAATTTATACTTGATTTATACTTGATTCCTGCTACAACTTGTCTGATGCTCGAGGATAAACAAATAATCAATACAGCAACTCAGCAAGATCTTCCAACAACCAGCTACAGAAATTGCTATAATAAAATGTTCACATAAAAAACACTCTACTTGCTCCTTTTACTATCTCCTCTGCCCCTCCTCTCTCCACCACACCCTCGCTCAGAGAAAACAAAGAAACAGAAACAAACAGAGAAGAGGGAGAGAATTAAGTGGTAAACACTCTCTGCTTCACAAAATGAAAGGCCTGAACAACACAAGATTCATCCTCCTCCATCCCTCATCTCTCCCCACAATGAAGCCCTCCACGAACGCTTCCGCCGCCTCTCCTCCGTCATCTCCGATCATCTCCTCCTACCACCGCCTCTGGATCCTCCTATTCCTCTCGCTCTTCACTATCGCCTCCCTCCTCACCCTCCTCTCCTCCGCCTCCACCGGCCACTCCCCGCCTCCCTCTTTCTCCCCCGGTCTTGTCGCTGAGTCCACCCGTCTCCCCTCACACATTTTCGACACTATTCTACATTATGCTTCTTTGGTGAATTCCACTAGTCACATGCCCCAGCCTGATATGCTTGCCATTGCAGCGGTGTTGAGGCGCCGCGTACCGTGTAACATGTTAGTTTTCGGGCTTGGGGCTGAGAGCCCGTTGTGGCGGGCGCTTAATCATGGTGGCCGCACCGTTTTTCTTGATGAAAATTCATATTATGCTGAGTATATGGAAGGACAGCATCCCGGCATCGAGGCTTATGATGTTTCCTACACCACAAAGGTTTACAATTAACTGATTTAAATAGCATATCCTTTCAGATTGAATTCTCCAAATTAGTTCAATCCTTGTTCTCACATAATTTCGCATATGGTAGAAACTTATTTGGGCAAAACTGGATGAGCACAGCATTGATTTCTCCCATGATCACAAAATACCCTAATTTGATAATTGTATTAAGATCCTAAGTCTATGAGTTTCACTTAGAAGTATGCGAGTGTTGATTTTCTGTAACCTATTTTTTTATGGTTAAAGCATAATATTGTAATATCTAGAATCATAGTAATTAAACTTCCACGATTAAAATTGTGCAGGTTGGCGAATTCCGTGACCTGATAGCTTCTGCCAGAGAATCAAGAAATTCCGATTGTCGTCCCGTGCAGAACCTCCTCTTCTCTGAATGTCGTTTGGCACTCAATGACCTACCGAACCAGCTATACGACATCAACTGGGATGTTATACTGATCGACGGGCCCAGGGGATACTCAGCTAAATCCCCCGGCCGAATGGCGGCAATCTTTACTGCTGCTGTCTTGGCCCGCTCGACTAAGAGAGACAGTGTGACTGATGTTTTCGTGCACGACTATGACAGAGAGGTCGAGCGGGTGTGTAGTGAGGAATTTTTGTGCCTGGAGAATTTCAGGGAAGAGACCGGTACGCCTTATCTCGCACACTATGTAATCAAAGGGGGGAATGCGGCACGCCAGGACATGTTTTGCACCGATGTTAAAACGTTGGAGGAGATGGAGGTGGAAGAATAATAGATTGTTTAGTTTGTATATCACACTGGTAAAACTTGAAAGAAAAGAAATGTTGTACTTTTTGGAAAATAGAGTGAACATAGTAATAAATAAAATTTCATTTCTCTGTTTCTTTCTTCTTTTACATTTGTTTTTATTTTCTTTGAATTGTTGGGGTTCTGTTCCTGTTGGCTAATTAACTGGTTTTTCTTTTTTCCTGGTGGAAAAAAGTTATGAATATTGTTTTTGAAGTAATTTACAAAAATGGTGCTGCCTCTTCACTTTCTTTTTGAGAACATTTTAATGAGCCTAGAAATTTAAATGGTATTTCTAAATGCAGTTTACGCCAATTCTTAAATCCAAACGACACTCGTTAAGGTTGACTTCGTGCAGTCGTTGTTGCTTGTCGCATAAAATTAGTTTAATGCACTTAACCGAAAGACAGTGAGTGATGATAAAAAAATTGTAGCTTACAATTTGCTGACATATCTCTGTCTCCTTTTTTAAAGCGTAAGTCCGTACACACATGTCCATCTAATTAGAAACGAATCGGTTAAAATTCTCATTCGTGAGTGTTCATGAAAGTTCTGTTTTTCTCGTTCCAGCTGTAAAGCTGTTCTTAGATGCATGTATAGAAAAATTAACTATTTTGAGATGCATGCATAGAAAAAGTTGGACGACTGAATTTGAAATCTCAAAAATTTCAGAAACACTGTTCATGAATGATGGATTTCAACAGATTTCAATTCATCTAATTAAAGTTCAATGTAATTTTTACTGAAATATTTTAAATTTTAAACGTAAGAGATTATATTTTTATTGAAATTTGTTTTACCCACAAGCAATTTGGTTGGTAATTTAATTTTTACCTAATATAGGCTTCACAGTTTTGTCGAATTAATTTGAACCATGTTTATAACAAAATAAATTATTAAGTTAGGCAAGTCACGATTTTATTTTACCAAAATAAGTAACTTTTTATGAGCCCTTGTATACCAACTGCTGTTATTCATTTCATGAAAGCAACCTTTTGATATCATATCCGGCTCATCTAAAGGCGCACGCATGGAATTGAATCGGATCATTCCTACTAAAAAGTTATTTTAAGGTAATATTTTTTTTGTGCTCTAATCCCTATGTTATAGATCAAAATGAGGATTTTTTTTTAAAACAGTAAATAAATAATCAAATTTAAAGAAACGACATGATTGCTCCGTTTGTTATAAAAACAGCAAAAACCGAATCCGGGATTCGGTTAAGCTATTTTTTTCCGCTTCACCGAATCGCGGATTCGGTTAAATCAAATTTTTCGCACAACAGATCCCCTGAACCCTGTGAACTCCGTGTAACACCACCATTAACCGAATTGGGAATTCGGTTAAGATTTTTTTTTGATTTTTTTATTGTTAACCGAATAGGGGATTCGGTTAAGATTTTTTTTTTATTTTTTTATTGTTAACCGAATAAGGGATTCGGTTAAGATTTTTTTTTTTTATTTTTTAATTGTTAACCGAATAGGGGATTCGGTTATGAGTATTTTTTTTTTTAACTAATAAGCATATGATTATTTTATTAGTTTTTATTAGTAACCGAATAGAGGATTCGGTTAGTAAACCGAATATCTGATTTTTATTATTTTTTATTATTTTTATTATTTTTTATTATTTCTGTTTTTCTGTTTTTATGATTTCTGACCTCTGTCGACAAATCGTCAAAACTGTAGCAAACTATAATATTTTTGTGAATACAAATTATATTATCTGAAAACTAGACTTCGAAGTCTTTCTTTTGATATAAAGAACCCAAAAATTCATGTAGCCATTTAATCATAATTGAATTTTCAATCTGGTCGAATTTCTGAATGGTAAAATTTCTGAATTTCTGTTTTTCTGTTTTTATGATTTCTGAATCATAATTGAATTTTACTGAATCATAATTGAATTTATCTGAATTATAATTTCTGACTTCCGTCGACAAATCGTCAAAACTGTAGCAAACTGTAGCAAACCGTAATATTTTGGTAGCAAACTGTAGCAAAGAATTATATTATAAAAACTTATCAATAATATAAAATTTCATTTATTATTTTATTAAATGGTAATTTTTCACCGATAACCCTAGAAGTTTATTCACCGATAACCCTAAAGTTATTTTTATTACAAAGAATTATATTATAAAAACTTATCAATAATATAAAATTTCATTTATTATTTTATTAATTGGTAATTTTTTACCGATAACCCTAAAGTTATTTTTATTACAAAGAATTATATTATAAAAACTTATCAATAATATAAAATTTCATTTATTATTTTATTAATTGGTAATTTTTTACCGATAACCCTAGAAATTTATTCACCGATAACCCTAAAGTTATTTTTATTACAAAGAATTATATTATAAAAACTTATCAGTAATATAATTTGACAGATGCTTTGATAATTCTAGAATATTTGTGTACATAAAAAATTTTAACGAACAAATTTTTTATTTAATAAATTCTTTGATAAAATTATTTAATAAAATACATAAAGAAGAGACAAAAAATTATAAATAAATTGTGCTTAATACTTCAGAGGGAGTAGATGAGGGGTCTAGAAGGGTAATTTGGAAAAAAGAAAATTAAACAGGTGTATTGCTTTAATTTTTGTGAGAAAAAGGCAAAATTGCCTCATATTCTGTTAACCAAAAAGCAAAAAAAAAAAAAAAAAAAAAAAACTCTTCACCGAATCCCGGATTCGGTTAACCAAAAAGCAAAAAAAAAAAAAACTCTTCACCGAATCCCGGATTCGGTTAAGCCAAAAAGCACGGCTTCGATCTTCTGTGGCAACCCACTGTATCCGCCGTTAAAACCATCAGTTTAACCGAATAGCGTATTCGGTTAAGCAAAAAAATAACTTAACCGAATCCCGGATTCGGTTTTTGCTGTTTTTATAACAAACGAAGCAATCATGTCGTTTCTTTAACTTTGATTATTTTATTTACTGTTTTTAAAAAAAATCCTCAAAATGATCCTTCCTTTTACGACATGAATAACAATGAAAAAAATTAGCTTTCTTATCTAGGAAGTGCTAGCTCTCAAAGTTCAAAATTTTATGGTAAAAAATTACTTGACGATAATTTATTTTAACAATCAAATTTCATACAATTTGAACATCTTTCAATGATGCATCAAAGAACATTAATTATGTATCACTGAAATTTCAAGTCACTTAATGCACAGTAAAACTTACACTGAATCTCATCATTTTTTAATAGATACGTTATGTGCATCGTGCAGATGTTATTTAAGCGTATTTCAAAGTTAAAATTTACTTATAAAAATGATTAAAAAAATCAAAATTGTTAAAATAAATAATTATAAAAAATTCCTCTAAGAATATATCGTAATGAAAATACCAAATCTCTATGTAGCCTCCACATCATCTATCTACTTTGCGAGAAGATATGGTAAGCGTTTATAGCATTTCCATATGAATAATTAGCACCATATCTGCTTTGAAAGGCGAGATGCACTGCATTAATTATATGCAGTTAAAGGAGTGCTCAGCTCTGCTACCTCCTCCTAAGATAATATTGTATTATCGTATATCCATTAAAAATAAAGGAAATAATGCGCTGCCTTTTTTTGACGAATTTTCTCCATGCGCTCTTCATCCTTTTATTTCTTGGTGCATTAATGTTTGCGCGTCCTCCATCAGTTCCTTTTTGGCAGTATTTTTCGAATTTTTTATTTAACGGCTGCATAATTTTCGTCAGTCCTTTCTTTGACTGAATTTATTTTCAATCTTGAAATCTATAGTACTAAAATAAGTGTTTATACTTTATTCTGTCGAATCTGACATTTATAAACATGTTTTTTATATTACGACATCTGGTGTATATATTTTTTTTTAAAATTGACATTTATATTACTGAACCTAGAATTTATACTTTTATAAGATGTACTTGTACTACTGAATCCAGAGTTTGTATTTTTTTTTTTAAGTAGATGCTTATGAAGAAGTTTTAATCTAGTAGCAAAAAGCAACACTCTCCGCGTGAGAGGTCATGAGTTCGAAACTCGAATGGTGGGTGTTTTTTATGGACATTAAATATTAGTTGATAAGCTAGAACTCTCACATTTCTATATAAAAGAATAATAATAAATGCTTATGCTAACTTTATTTTTTAAGGAAGATATTTATTAAAGTTATTAGATCTCATGTTTATATATTTGAAAATGATGTTTATATTGCTAAAATTGGTATTATAATATTAAAACTAGTATATAAAAGTAAATCATGAGGTGGGAGGCGTGAGCATAGGTACATGCCAGGAGTCCGTCTCAGGTACCGCATAGATGGGACCTAAAATTTTACGGTTCAGATTTATTTCTAACCGGATCAAACTCAATCTGGTGTCTATTTAAAAGTGGAGAGTCCGCTTTAATATTCGTGCTAGGTTAAAAAAATAGTCTAAATTTAGTAATTGGACGGGAGATCTGAATGGTAAAAGTAGTTAGAGAGATTTCTCAGTTGAATAAAAATATTTTTAATTAAAGAGAATTGCAAATAGATCATTTTATTTTTTTATTTATTCCAATAAGAAGTTCATGATATATGAAACAAACTAAAGTACATAAGAAACTTTTTTTTTACAAGGAAACAAGAAAAGTAAATTAACTTTTACTACAAATTTAAAAGCGTGTTTCAAACCATTACACTGCGAAGGTACAATTTCAAATTTCAGCACTCATTTTAATTTTAATTTTCAATTAATCGGTAGCAGGGGCGAAGTAGATATTGAGAAAAGGGTACTAATAAGTCCTTATCAATTGATTTCTTTTTTTATAAAATTAAATCATATGACACATATTTATTTACATTTTTCAATTTTAATTTTATAATTCTGTCCCTCGTGTATAGCGAGCTCCATCCATTTTGGCATTTTCCGAATGCTGTGGTTGGTAACGCTTTCATTCATCAATACATCACGAGAAACGGCCAATTAACCCTTCCAACAAGGCAGGTGATGAGTCGGGACTTGGAAGCAAATAATCAAACAGATCTGATTGCATGATGCGTGACTTTTTATAGCCCAAAGTATAATAAGAGCATCTACATTTCTAAAATTCAAGTTTCTAAATAATTGTTAACTGATTTTAAAAAATTATAGACTCTGGAGTTTCTAAATGTTCACATTTCTGAAACTAAATTTAGAGTTTCTAATAAACTATATCATTAGTAAATTAAAATTAATAAGCCACATCAACAGTAAATTAAACTAATTTTAGTGAATATAGGCCAATCGTTTTGCCACGTCAGAGTTTATAAACGATTTCTTAATAATAAATTATTGAGCAAAGTTGCTAAAATAAGAAATCCATCTACATCCCTGAAACTGGTTTAGTAACTGCATATTAGATTAGAAACTCTAATAGTTTCAGGGATGCAAATGCTCTAAGAAGCATGATGAAATTAACCAGGCTATATATATTAACTCTAAATATTTGTTTAAGATAATATGCATTTCGAAACCATTTTTTAAAACAAAAACAACCTAAATGATTTTCTGCTTATTTGTTAGAAAATATATAAACACGACTTTTTTTTTATTCAGTGAATAATGTTTTTCCATCAGTTCTCTACGAATATAATTAAATAAATAATTTAAGCGTGAGATAATTTCGATAATTTTCTGATTATGAGATATTAAAATATATTATATCAAATTGTATAACTCTGAAAATTAAAGAGGTTTCATATTATTAAAAACAACTTTTTCGCTCTTTAAATTCTACAATTATAACATTAAAACTTTGATGCGCGTTAGAATTATCTATAATTTAAAATCAACAATTTTCAGGAATTTGCTTACGATTTTAACAAAGAATTTAGTTGATCTTAGTTTCCAGTTTTCATAATTGTCTGTTGACATTACAATATAACAAAAATATCCAGCACACCTAAGATAGGTGATTAGTTGGCATTGATGATAATGAGCATCTAAAAATAAATAGATGCACATATTTAGTGAATACTATATCTCAAAAATCAGTTATCCCTTAATAACTTCTGTAAAATTTGGGGCCCCATCAGGAGCAAAAGGTAGACCATGCTAGCAATCAGGGGTGGACGCAATATTTCTGTCAGGAAGAGTAGAAATTGGATTAAAATAGCTTATCGGGTTCAAACTCATTAACTAATCGGGTACTAGATAAAAAAACAATCAACATAATAAGAAACAATAAAATAGTAATCTTACATAATAAAAAAACAAAAAAAAATCATTTTACATATTAAAAAATAACAAAGTTGGTCCGGATCCGTAAATTTCTATAAAACTAACAAAGTTTCTCATTAACAGTGCTCTTGAACTGGTCTGGCGGGCTTTCTAGTTTCAGAGAGGAGCAAAACAATTTCCAGGGAAGAGTAAAGTGGTACCGGACCCGTATTTTTCTACTAAATTTCAAAATCTAGGGAGGCAGCTACCCCCTCTGGCTGTGTGTGGGTCTGCCCCTGCTAACAATTACAGAATGAACATAGCGATACTGTTTGATAAATAGAGGTGTGCTAAGAGCAGGGAGAGGGAGTTAGCATAAAACTGTGATGTATAGTGCTAGGACCTTGTAAATAAAGTTTATATTTTTTATTACTCGAAATTGTTAGCAACAACTTGCCGACTAACCTTAAAAAAAAAAAAATTCTATAAAATTGTATAATTGTATTTATTCTAATTATAGTTAACATCCCTCATTCCCCGTATATGTAAGAGAATGGGTGCCACATAAGAACTATACCGGGTTTCTTAAATTCACCTAACTATCCAGTCAAGTCTCTTTCTAATTAATTGGTTCGGCTGTTGGCATGGACCATGGTGTACCTTTGTCGCCAATGAAAGTACCAAAGTATTACAATTCACTAGTTTTAACTAGGAAAATTTCCAATGTACCTATTCAAATTTTTAAAATAGCTAATTTTTCTATAAAAACATCTTAATATCCAATATCCTATAAAAATTTAATATTCTTTCCTTTATCCTTTTTATTCATTAAATTTGTTATTTAGATAATTATACCCTTTATTTCAAACGGAGATGTATTGAATAAGAGAAAAACAAAAGAGACCCTTCATCTCCTTCATCTTCACGTCAAACCTTCATATTTCTTCGTTGATGGTACTAAAAGTTCAGTTAGGTATACAGAGCATTGCTATTTACTAAAGTAGTAGAAATATATTTGATTATTTTCTTTGCTGATGGAACTTCTAATTTGATGCTGCATAAAGCAATGAAATAGATTCGTTATGCTTTTTAATAACTCCTAAATTGAATGCAAGTGTAATTAACTGATGATTAGTTTTGAATGCCCAGTAGACAGTAAAGCTTGCCGCATCCTATTCTCATTTTATAGCTTCTGAGCTTCTCTTCGCTTTCTTTCCTTTGCTTTGCTGGCTGTTTTATAGTTTTTATATTTTTTGCTACTTGTGAGCCACAACAACAATTTGATTCAAATAACATGTCATTCAAAATTAAGCCTTGAATAGAGAACCTTTGAAGAGAAGCTAACTTAATGGTTAAGAACTTCAGTTTCCATTAGCAAAAGAGATGGAGCTTAGATGTGAAGATGAAGAGGATGAAGTATCTATTTTTTTTCTCTTATTCAATTCAATCATATTATTATTTAAAAGGGATATCTCCATTTAAAATAAAGGGGTATATTTATCTAAATGACAACTTTATGAATAAAAGGGGATAATAGAAAGAATATTAAATTTATATGGAAATCTTAGATATTAAGATGTTTTAATGGGAAAATTGGCTATTTCAAAAGTTTTGATGGCTACACTAGAAATTTTCCCTTTTTAACTATTATCTGGGATGTACACGTAATAACGAAGTATGGATTTAAGAAGCTTGATTGGAATCCACATCTCCTGCTTTGTTACGAGTTACTAACGGTGGCGTCTATTATTCTCCCCAGAGATTTAATTTAAGGGTCTTTTGTTTTTGCTCTGGACCATCTAATCGACCGGATGGATCGATTTTGTCGTGAATTAACAGAGGAAGAGAGGATTTGGATGAATCTAATCCGTAAGTTAAAATTGAACGAACGAAGAATAACAGCGACATGAAGTTACCACGGTAGGCCCGATCATCATCCACAGCAGATCTTGTGAATAATAAATGCCATTGGATGCAATCCAACTCGTAAGAATTTGGTGCCATAAATTATGGAACACGAATCGCGTTAAAATTTATCTGCGTTATTTTTCGGCCTTCTAACGTATAGCCCAAAAGATTGTCTTTGAGCCTGTCAGCCTGATATTCTAATGGCACATTTTAAGTGAATGTGACTTCTTCTTTTTTCTTTTTTTGAAAACTTGCCAGCGGCTGACAAGTGACAAGTGACAAGTGAATTGCATTAAGTAGAAAATAGCAGTACAACCAGCGCCATGGTTTGGCCTCATACTATCTTTTGTGCACAGATGCTCTCTTCTCAAGGCAAAACAGTGCCCTACAAAAACAACATTAAACCGAAAATTTACGTAAAAACGAGACGAAAAGGAAGAAAAATTGACATCAGACCTAAGCTTTTAACCATCTTGGTAACTTCTTGTACCACTCTATTTAACAAAATTTGAGCCACATCTTCATCTCTTCAGTGCATCTGTTAGCTAAAATCCTCGGAGGCAATTTTTGATCTCCAAAAACTACAGCATTTCGCTGTTTCCAAATTCCCCAAACAACACATGAATCTTCAAGTCCACTCCCTTTGGGTCATAGTACTGTGGGCCTGTACCATACTCCAGGAATGTTCCCATATTCCGGCAACCGTCAAAGCCGGTTTGATCAACTGTTTGCCAAGGGCCCTTGCTATAAATTCATTAAAAACATAAAGTTTGGAGTACATACTCCAGGAATGTTCCCAATCTGATTTGTGCCATTTTACTTTTGAGATGAAGCCCGTAGGCTATAAATTCATTAAAAACATAAAAGTTTGGAGTACATAGCAGATCACGACAGCATGATAAAAACTTCCCTATACTAACACTTCACTAAACTACCCCTGGAACTACAAAAAACATAATACCAGTATATAGCAGATCATTTAAAAAACATAATAAAAACTAAGATTTATGAGGAACTATGTGAGACGATACTTTAGAAACCATAAAACATAATAATAAGTATGAATGGGATAGTGATGTAAATTAAAGATTATAAAAATACTGAATTGGCGTTTCTGCCATGTGATCTTTCCTTTGAGAAATTACATCAATATACATAAAAACTAAATGTTTCAAATGAAAAGAATTGATTAGAGTACAAAAAATGCAGGGCCCTAGTAGTGTTCATAAACCAGCAGACACTAATCCATGAAGCGTCACAATTCCAATCACAGTTCTACTTTCATCTACAACTGGCAAGAACTGCACAGGAGAAGGTGGTGCCTCCATCTTCTCCATTGCCTCCACTGCCATTGCGTCTGCTATTATTGTTCTTGGATTTCTGACATGCAAAAAACATACAAGAATATATAAAAGAGAATTGGTACAAAGCCTTTCAGCCTGTAGCATACAAACATGCACAATGGAATTGGTGATCTCTTAAAAAAAAAATTCAGAAATTAGCACCTACAGGCTGGGTTAAAGATTCTATGCTGATTTCATTAGATGGTCCCTAACAAATCTGGACCACTCATTTCAGAACGCAAGAAATCAAACCTGACTAACTACCTGCCTAAAGCATCCAAATTCTACTAAATGCAGTTGGGGTTTTATCTGGACTGTCCAATCTAAGATCCATAATTCAGATTTGCTCCGGATCAGTTAAATCTTATAACAAAGAGCCTGATATTTGCTGACTAACCCTTTAAAATTGCTATATTAATGTAATGTTTGACTCTATAAGAATACACGGACTTCATTGTAGATTATATAGTCACAATCTCATGTTCCATTTTAAATGCTATTCAAGCAAGGATCAGGATTTCACATCTCAGTATACCACAGCAGTTGTTACCATGCTACTATACATATTCGGCCAATTTTAATATAGTGTGCCCACGCATAATGTCACAGTATTATGTGTACCCCTTGGAAAATGACAACTACTATGCATAGCAAAAAGACAAAAAAACATGGATACTGGCAAGTGTAACCCCGAGAAATATCAAAACCCCTTCCTCACCAACTCTGAACTCTAAAAGGTGCCTAAACTGCCTCTGCTTCTTTTATACTGTTAATCTCTACACAAAAAGAACTAGGAAAGCAGGCAGCTTGCGTATTGCTACTTCCAAAGAAATCAGGACAATGAAAAAATGTTTACAACTTCACATGACTTGGGGAAATTGTGAGATATTTCTTAGTAACGGCACATATGCAACTATTCCCAATATTTCTGATTGACTTCAGCTTGTATTGGTTTGACTTCATCTTATTCAAGTTGCACTAAAGGAATATGTACTGGGTTTGAAGCTTTAAATATCAGTTCCAACTTCCAACCAAAAAATTTATGGTCAATTTTTATACCAGTTTGGTAAAACACAATGCTAGATGTATCCAATAATTTCTTGGAGGTGTTTCAAACCTGTTGCACATTTGACCAACTGTCATGTTGAAAATAGCAGCGCCGTTTGCTTTCAGTGTCCTCCTGAGATCACCATCAGTGAATGTACCAATTAAGCGGTAAGCATCATCTACTACAAGGAGACATCCACATCCTTTACTTGTTAGTTCTGTTAGCTGATCCATTATCATGTCACCAACTTTGCATAGAGGTAGCTCGTTTTGCTTTTTCATTACATCCTTCACCTATATATATATTACTTTTCAACATTAATATTCAAATTTCTATTGATATTAAAGAAGGGGTCAATGTTCTAGGTAGACAGTTTGTACCAAATAAAAAAAGAAGAAGATAAAACAGATATGCTGAAAAATGTCAGTATCACTTCCTGTTTAGCCCAATTTTCTTCATTTTTTTCACACACACACACAAAAGATCGGTCCTACCATTTGTTATGTCCACAAAGGCCACAGAAATGTGATTACACTATATAATGTCCAAAAGAAAAAAGAAAAAAAAAAGAATTGCAAAAAAAAGAAGAAAAGCAAAAAAGTAATAATAAAATAAATAAATATTTAAAGAGAAGACAATTTTCCGTAAGGCCAACACAACATGTCAAAATAACTGACATAACCTGCGAGATAAGAAATATCATGTGAACCCTCATATATGGAAACATTGTATATTCTATATAACCTTACAAAGCATGATTAAACCATGCTACCCATACCAATTACTCTAAAAATGTCCAAAATATTTCATTGCTCACTATTTATTTTAACAAAACTATGAAATGTGTGACTGACAATAACTTGGCAGGATTGAGTTTTTTATACACTGAAGGGCAAACCATATTTGATATTTACACATAATTTTTCCAAAAAAAAAATAAACAAAAAAAGAAAACCTTAAAGATGAGGCTCTTGCCAATCCGCCCGGCAGGGTGATTGGAAGCATACTGCTCCCGGCTGACACGCTTCGCCTCCATCAGCGCAGCCACAACTGTATCCCCAAACACCATCTGCACTGATGCTGATGTCACCGGTGCCAGACCGAAGGGGCAAACTTCCCCGCTCAACGGCAGATGCACACTCATGTCACACACTCTGCCAAGCATCCCACCTTTCCCATCCTCTGCAGATGTCACGGCTACCAGGTATGCTCCTTTTGCCTTTGCACATGGTGCCAGTGCTAGCAGTTCCTGTTAGGTATGTAGATTGATTACGAGTTTTTTACTTGAAATAGCGAGTTTTTGTTCATATTAATATTTTTGAAGGAGTATAATGCACTATCTGTTTTTTTCTAATCTAATTGCTGTGCCTTTTATTATTCAAATACACAGCTTCTGACAAGGGTTATGATTTTGAAGCTATCAATATAACATTGACTAATTTGACTTGAATGGACAGGGGCGGACCCACATTGGTCCAGAGGGGGGCAACTGCCCCCCCCTGGATTTTAGAATTTACTGGAAAAAATTAGCCCGTTTCGTTTTTGCCCCCCTCTGGAAATTAATTTGCCCCTCCCTAGATCCAATTTTTTTTACTTTGAAGCCAATTTCACCTCCCCCTTTATTCCTTGCACATTTCGATTTTCTTGGAGTGTTCTCTGATTTTGGGTGAATTCTTGAGGAAGAAGAAGATTGGTTCAATGCGGGTAGACATGGTGCTTCATGAACCAAGAGGTTAATCCGTGGGACCTGATTACTGGGTTCAAAAGAAAATCACTGTAGCAAATCTGATTGGTTGATAGAAGAGGACCCCATATGTCAAATTAAATGAGAGAGAAGAGGTTGTTACATACATCTTTCTTTTAATTAATGTTCTATTTTTAAGGCCAACCCATTTAACCATCTAAATAATGGGTCCACTTGGTCAGAATCATCTCTACCTTTTTGTTCAATCATTCTGACTCTCTCAATTTCTCTTCTCTGACTCGTTTATCAAAATAAAAAATTTCTCTTCTCTAACTCTCTAACTCTAATCTCTCTCACTTGTTTGTGTTTCAAAAATGTATAAAAGGTCCATAACTGATTATATTGGTATTGGTAATTCAATTAAATTCTGATTGGTATTGAACCCGATTAGTTAATGGGTTTGAACCCGATAAGCTATTTGAATCCGATTATTGCCCCTCCCTGGCAGAAATCCTGCATCCGCCCCTGTGAATGGACACTATATTTGAGCTGTTTAACCTTATCTGACTTGGTTGATCAATTTATAAGCTGAGATGGATATAGATGATTTGATTTCCTTTTCTATTACTAGACCAAAATGAGCAAAATTGGGTCAGCAGAAGCCCGATTATTTAGTGAACTACTAAATTGGTTTTATAGGTGAACTCATATAATGGCATTTTGGGCTTGAACTTACAAAGTTGATACAATCTTATATGGTTGTATAAGACTAGATTAAATCCATCAAGCAACTACCAACCCCTTTATTTAATTCAACAATCAAACATGTAATAACATTTGAGAGATACTGCTGTTACCTGAGATGCGCCTGATTTTGACAGAAGTACGAGAATATCGGATGGAAACAATGCTCCAAGATCACCATGCAAAGCATTGACCGGACAGAGAAAAGACGACCGTGCAAGTCCAAGTGAAGCCAAGGTCTGGGCTAATTTCATGGCGACAGCGCCTGATTTCCCTACGCCAGAGAAGAAAATTGCACCAGGCGCATCAAGGAGAGACTGAGCAAAGGTGACAGCTTGAGAGAGATCGAGGTGGTTGAAGAAATGGTTAAGGTGGCGGCGCTGTGATTCGAAAAGGCGGGAAAGATCGGAGGGATTGATCTTGGCGGGAGGAAGAGAGCCCATCTTGTGTTCGACCAAATGCGTGAATGGTGTCGTTGATTTTTGGTGGTTTATTCCGGTAGCATTGTGAATTCGTGGGTTATTTAGGGGAGGAGGGAAAGGGTAAGGAAGAAGCGGGGAAGGCAAGGAAAGAACAGAACGGAGGCTCACTGTTTTTAATTAATGCACATAATTTATCGATTATCGAATTCAGATCCAGTGCAATACCTGACTGAGTACAACGAGATCTGAATCGTCAGTTATCTTGGCACGAATCTCAAAACAAATCCTCTTATTATTAAGACAGGCACCTAATTCATCTCGTCTTGGTCCGCTGGAAGTATTGTATTGAGTCAGGTAGCTGAGGGGATGCGGACTCGAATTTATCACCACTTCTCCAGTCTACAAGACCTGGAAATGTTCCGTTGCTGTGCGGCTGTTAACAGCCGAAATCTTGTTATTTACAAATTTAATATTCTTTTGTTTTTAAAATCATCAAAGTTTTTTTTTTAGTAAAATAAGGACCTACTTCTAATTATTTGATATTTTAAAACGATAGTACAAAGTTCAGATTTTACAACAAAACCTGTTTACAAAAGTACAAAACGGAATCAAAACATTTTGAGTCATAAAGATGGCAGAACAGTTGAAACAGTAAAAAAAGATAGCAAAACAGTTGAAACAGAATCTAAATAGAAAAAAAATTAAAAGCTAAAATTGAAATTTACAAGAAGTAGAACATAATAAAAGGAGAAAAGTTCCGAAATTTTTATTAATACCCTAAAAAAAATAGCAAATCTACAAATTGAATTTTTTTTTAAAATAATTTAACCGCTCCAACGTGGGGTGGCATTTTTCATTTTTTTAAGATGTTTAGCTGACCGTCCCACAGTCGGGTGGTTTGCTATAAATTTTTTTTTTAGAGATACTTTTGGTGTGTATAGAATTTGCCAATTTTTTTTAGATATGTTTAGTGGAGAAAAGGTTTGAAATTTTTTTTAGTTTTTTTACAGATGTTTACCAAACCGTCCTACAGTGAAGCAGTTTGCTATAAATATAAATATAAATATATGAGTAGGGTTAAAAATGCACCATTAGTTTTAGGAAAAATTAGTTTTATGTCACTCCAAAACATGAAAATTAGAAAATTGCCACCTCAAAATAGAAAATTAGTTATTTGCCACTCTAAAATTATTAAATTTATAAAATTACTACAATTATACATCTAATATACATATTTGATTAAAATTATTCTGAAAAATATTATATGAAAAATATATTTTGATATTTCCAAAATTACCCTTCAATTGAAATCGTCCGGCTCTCTCCTTCAACCAAGACCCAGAAATCAACGAAGGAGATGCCATTCATAGCTCAGTATCTCGTCTTCTCCTTTGACTTCTCTGTTTACCGGGCACTTATAGCTACCTCTCTCGAATCAAAACCCCCGATCAACCCAACTCGGTGGTAAGTTTCTTGAAGGATATCGGCCTGTCAGATGCCCAAATCAAGAGTGCTGTCTCATTTAACCCGACTGTGCTTGGTCATAGTATCAACAATACACTCGATCCGCGTGCCCGTGAATTGATGGCTGCGGGGTTCACTGGAGAGTTACTGGTAAGGTTAACTCAGTTCAACCCGATAATCCTTACCTTGAATGGCACTGTCTCGCGGCTCCATTTTTGGAGAAGTTTTCTAGGAAACAGCGACCAGGCCTTGCTCAAGGTTATGGAGAAAAACAAGCCGCTAATTCAATATGATATTGATAATCATATAATTCCTATTCTGAATTTATTAAAAGAATACAAAATATCAGAACATGAAATAGCAGCATTGGTCATGATTGGGGACAGGATCCTGCTGCATAATATTGATTCTCTAAGCAGGAATCTTAAGTGGACTGAGGAAGGGTGAAAGAGAGGTGAAGGGGACGAAGGGAAGGAGTTTAATTTTCTAATTTTAACGATTTCACTTGAAGTGTAATTTTGGAAATATCAAAATATATTTTTTATACAATATTTTTCAGAATAATTTTATTCAAATATGTATATTAGATGTATAATTGTGGCAATTTCATAAATTTAATGATTTTAGAGTGGCAAATAACTTTTGGAGTAGCAATTTCCTAATTTTCATGTTTTGGAGTGACATAAAACTAATTTTTTACTTAGTTTTATGCTCCAATCATGTTCCACGTCTTTTTCTCTGTTTTAAAAGTTCGAACAATTACTCCGAACTGCTCAACATGATCTTCATATTTAAATGTGCTTGGAGACCAAATTTTATATTTTTTAGAAATTTTTTATTATTTTTTTAGATAGGTACAAAATCACTGTTTTGGATAGTCCATAATCTAATTTTAAATGCTTATAAAAAAAATCTACTGCCAATAATTTTAGTCATATCGGGTCCTGATCATACTAGTTCATATTTAATTCGTTGAGAATTTATACGTATAATATGTATGAAAATATTTTATATTAATAACCAACTTATTTGGCAACCATGACAATCCATCAAGCAACTATCAAAACATAAAAAAGGAGAGTATAACTTATAGATATATTCTTTGGGTTCGGATCGCCTAATTAAAGTAACTCAAATTTTGGGTTTGGATCTGAACCGTCCGATTATAATTTGAGCCAATTTGGTCCTAGATGGAATGCACGAGGTCCCTTTAATATTTGAGCCAGAGTAGATCGGATGGTCCGGATCCAAACTCAAAATTTGAGTTATTAGGGGATCCGAATTCTGTGTTCTTTATGGTATAGTTGTGTTCCTTTTATGAAATTTGATATAATTTAGAAATTGATTGGCCATCTAAAATTTTAACGTTTTAATTTTGTCGATACTTGATCTGAAATCAATTGGCTTTTAAATGATACAAAAGTCGATATGCAACAAACTTGAATTTTGACTTAAGAGTCCCCCTTAAAGCCGACATTTTTATTAATATCCAAAGTTTATTACAAATTATTATTTATACCTAGAATTTGAGTTAATTTTGAAAAATGTCAAAGCCAGCCATTAATGTAATTCAACATAATTTCAAGTAGTGTAGCGTATTTTAGTATAAATATGCTAATTATATATCAAAAGAAATAATCTATCAAATAATTTAAACAAAAAAATTCAAATTTTCAGTATGAGATTTCATTATTTTGATCTTCATAGTGTCTCTCTAAAAAAAAAAAAAAGAGTAAGCCGGCCACTTTGTGGTCAGCTTACTCCTACCCCCCCAAGTCGGCCATTTTGTGGCTGGGTTGGGCATTTTTCGAAATTAGCTCAGATTCTGGGCATAAATAATAATTTGTATTAAACTTTGGATATTAATAAAAATGTCGGCCCTTAAAGGTACTACAGCTTAATTAATTGGTTTCAAATAGGGTGCAAACGGATCGGATAAAATCCGACCGTATTCGGATCCGTATCCGAAAATTAGATACGGATATCCGATATCCGAATATCCATGCGGATACGGATACGGATATGGTTTTGAATATTAATTATCCGTATCCGAATAGTAAATATATACCATATAATTTAATATATATTATGAAAATATTTATGTATATATCTACGGATATCCGATATCCGATCCATATCCGTACGTATCCGTCTAATATCCGATCCGTATCCGTATCCGAGAAATAAAAATGGATACGGATATGATTTTACCACTATCCGATCCGTATCCGATCCGTTTGCACCCCTACTTTCAAATGAAGAAGATTTTCCTGAAGAGTCATTCAATCAATGATCCACGTGAATGCATCACTGGTACACGGCAACTCACTACCAGTCTTGACCCATCATTTTCTGATTCAAAGCCATCGGCATTGTTAGTCCAATCGGTATTAATTGTTGACTCAGTTGAATTTGATCCGTTTAATTAATAAATTTTCAATCAGTTAATTAAGGGCCGGTCATATTCATGTTCAAGTTCAGATCTTTGTTTTAGAGGAGGAGATAAGTTATAACATTTTAAAAAATATGTATTCATACTTGATTGTATATATATCAAGTAGAAGGATAAAATTAAAAAATATTTATATTTTATTATCCTTCAAATAAAATACAATGAAAGAAAACACAATCAACCAAATAAGAAAATAAATATTATAATAAATTTTCTTCTCATTCCTTTTACTTCTTCCATTTTTATCTTCATTCCTCTTCACTTATAAGAGTAATATTACAACATTTAACTGATTGGAACACAATAACAAAATGGAGATTCAAAGGCACATCCTTGTGGATACCTCCCGCATCTTCCTTAATTTTTGGATTCCTTAACAAATAGGGGTGTTAATGGAATTCCTTTAAACAGTTTTTTCGATCCATATTGTATTTGATAATTAGGTAGGTATGGATAATTTTTTTTCATTAACTTAACGGGTATGGGTAAAAAAAAATTTCCATAGCTTATCGGATAGACTAAGAACTATTTTGTACCTATTATCATATAGAGTAATTGATAAATATTAAATTATTCATGATAATTTCCTTATGAGGAGAGCTCAAATGCCCCATTGCCTCATGCCCCAATCGTATCCCAGTATCTTAATCTTCAATTTCAAAGTTCAAACAAAAGTTTGAACCGCTCAACATGATATCCATATTAAAATGTGCTTAAGAGATCTAATTTTATATTTTTTTTGGAAATTTTTTACTTTTTCTTAAGATAGATACAAAATCAAGGAAATTCAGAAAATTGTGGACTATCTAAAAACAGTGATTTTGTATCTATCTTAAAAAACAGTAAAAAAATTTCAAAAAATATAAAATTTGATCTCTAAGAACATCTTAAAGTTGATATTATATTGAGCGTTTTATATCTTTTGTTTGAACTTTGAAATCGAAGATAAATATATTGAGGTACGATTGGGGCATGAAGTAATGTGGTGTTTGAGCCCTCCTCTTTTCTTATTTATTGTTATAACTATATATATTTTTAATTATACTTTTTTATTATTATGATTAGATTGAATTTTATAACATTTTCTATAATTTTCTATTTATTAATTACGATAAATTTGATTTTATCTAACATTTTATAAAGTTTTTTTAATTAATAATTTATAAAAAATTAATTTATACAGCATTTTATATGTTTTATGTGATTAATAATTAATAATTTTAAAAATAATAGATAAAATTCATAACTTTTATATTTTATGATATTACGTATAGATGTGTTTAATATATTTATTTAGTTATAATTTTAAATTAATTATGTAATCTATTAATTTATTAGATAATTATTTATAATTCGTTTTGTTAGCCGTTATTTTGACGAGCAAGAATAGAATATGAGTAAAGCTAAAACATAACGAGTAAGAATAAAATACAAGTGAGATTAATTCTATTTGAATATAAATATAAAAATATCCCCATCTGACCGTACTAGAGTGGAAAAAACGTGTCGTGCAGTGCCGTGACCAATTTAATTTTTCATGTGCCATGCCGTGACCAAAATATCAAGGGGTGGTCACGGCACGCGAATAGTCACACTATGCGAGGCATGCCGTGCCCACACGTGCTGTGACCAAACATGACTCGCGTGACTCGCGTGACCATTTGATCATAATTTAGGTTAGTTTATTCAAGATTTACCATTAAATCAATATCTAATGGTCCTAATTACACGTGACTCGTGTGACCATGTGTCGTGCCATGACTAGATCTTTCACGTGACGTGCCGTGCCGTGCCAAAGTTTCAAAAGATAAGCACGACACGCGAATGATCACGGCACGGAATGCTAATCACAACACGTAACTGACACGCGTGCCGTGCCATTTTTCCCACTCTAGACCGTACCATAACAATTGGCACTCTTGTTAACAACTGCTCCTTGTTAAACGGGAGGACTCGCCTTACTAGTGCAGACCATCATATATCCAGCAACACTTATCGCTCCAAATTGGAAATATTGGCAGTTAATTGCGGAAGATTGAGTTCGCACCACAAATCTCGAAGGTTTGAAAAATCTAAGGCTGCAACAAGTACTCACACGTGTTTTGTGCTTCTTATGAGTATCATCAAAATAAAGATAAGAAGTATTTTTACCTAGAATATATCAGCATACTACATAAATCTAATTAGTTTTATTATATCTGACATTTTTCTAGACTAAGTTTTATAAAATCTAATTAGATCTAGAGGAGGGTTCAAATGCCTCTATTTTTTGTGTCTCCATTATACTTTTATTTTTAAAAACTTTAATAACTCAAAATTTAAAACTTAAACATTAAAATAAAACCGTTAGATACGATCTATATTATTTTCTCTATGTGCTCATAAAAAATTATCACATTTCAATTTTGTTTTTATGTGAATCAATAAGTTAAAAAATTAACGTCTAGAAATTATCCACATTTGTATACACTTTTACAAGCTCAATATGACAACCAAAACAAAGTTGAAATGCCATAATTTTTTACATGTGCATAGATAAAATGATGTAGTTTATATCCAACGGTTTTATTTTGAATTTTAAGTTTTAAATTTTGAGTTATTCAAATTTTACAGAATGGAGACATGATGGAGACACAAAAAATGAAGTCATTTGAACCATCCTCTTAGTTCTATTATATCAATAATATATCTAACAAAATGGAGATTAATTTGACAATGGCACCGTTAGTTTTCCCACGAGGATATCAAGGTAACTCTTCTTCAAGGTGCCATCAATATATCTTGATTTGTAGAACAGAGAAAGCAATTACCTAGCTAGTTGCTTTGGGACAACATTTTCTAGCACGAAGTAGTGTAAGTTCAGCTCTATGGTGTTCCACTAGTTCGTGCAATCGTGCTGATATGAAAAAAAAAGAAATCACGGGGGTTTGAAAAGACATTTGTTAAATATGAATTCGCACTACAAATCTCGAAGGTTTGAAAAGTTCAAGAATGCTAGAACAATTAGATAAGAAGTATTTCTACCTAGAATATATCAGCATAATACGTAAATCCATTTAATTAGTTAATTTTTATTTTATCTGACATATATCTTGACCAAGTTTACAATTATATATTAAGCACAAGTTCGAACGTACAATACACCGTTCTGTCATATGTTCATATAGTCGTGAATTGTTATGATTTTCCAAACTAAAAAGTATCCTTAAATTGCCCATTTATACAGATTTTGATGATAAATCCCAATCTCATCAAATGAATGACTTAGGAGTTGACTGATTTGACATTTCCCTAGCCGCCACGGCGCCATCTCCCTCATATGCAGCATCTACTTCGTATATCTTTCCACAATCTCTCTTCTATTAATTGGCTGCTCTTTATCTTCCTTTGGCAAGTCACAATAAACAAACACTTTTGCATATCCAGGGCTCAAAATCTCATTAATTATGAAGAAGAGCTTTCTTATTCTTGCTACATTACTTGGTCTTGTATCAGTCACGGTCGCAACTGCTGGCACCGCTACATACTACACAGCACCTTATATACGTACGTACATTAGGCTGTATATATATATACACTACTTTAATCTAATAACGAGATTCTTGTTCCTATTAATTCAGTCTATGCAACAAAATTACTATGTTTTGGCCTCTCGGACTGATAATTAAGTTACATTTGACCTCTGGTTCTATGTAAAGATTTATTTATGCCTACAAATTTTTTATAATTAATCAGGTATTCTAAAACTTCACTTCAATTAATACTCTAGAAATATATTATTTTCTAGAAAATTAATTAAAGATTTTAGTCCGGAGCATTATCCTTCACATAAACAGTATACTGAAACAAAAAATTGTTACCTGCCTTATTTTTGCAGCCTCTGCATGCTATGGGAACACAAATGAGGGCACGATGATCGCAGCTGCGAGTGCCACACTCTGGAACAACGGTGCAGCATGTGGAAACATGTACACCGTCAAATGCACTGGGGCTACTAATGCGGGGGTCACACAGCCCTGCACTGGCAATACAGTTACTGTGAAGATCGTCGATTACTGCCCGCCACCGGGCTGCCAGGCCACAATTGACCTCTCACAGGAGGCCTTCTCCGCCATCGCCAACACCGACGCTGGCAAAATCAATATTGATTACAATCCGTAAGTTTTCTGTCATAAGCATAGAAACCTTGGTTATTTTGAGAATGGAATTTGAAAAGAGAAAATCATCCTTCTATTTTCTGACCTTTACTCTGAAGCATGTTTTCCTGAGAGGACTGATAATCTACTAACTACGTCAATAATTTTTCATCTTACAAAAAATATCATAAACTAGATATGATATGGCATGTCAATAGGAGGTTGTTAAAAGTGATTGGAGCAATAGTAAAATTCTATTAATTAAAAGCAGAGAACTTTTAATTGATACTACGTACTCTTATAGTCTAATGCATATTTGTATCAAGACTCAATACTCTTATTAAAAATACATAATTAAATTAATTAATGAAAGCTGCATTTTGTTTTGTAGGGCTTGAAGAACTCAAGCATGAGGGAGCTAGCCATAAGAAGTCCGAAAATCCCTTTCAAGAAATAAAAACAAATAAATGCTCAAAATTTGTAGAACTGAAATTTTATGGTATTATCAACTGATCTGTAGTAAAAATAATGTGAGATAATAATTTCCTGAATTGGAGAAAGAGTGATAAAGAGTTATCACTAGTGAATTTACAATGCATTTAAAGTCGCTTATTTTTTATTTTATTTTGGAATGACCAAGCAAAACATATACTATGATTAAGGGATGCTGAACAATACACAACTCATGCCAGTAAGTACAAGAAGGTTTGTACCGACTTGTACCAGCACTAGTACAGAATCAACAAGGTAGAGTATGATTGTACCAGCACTAGACCCCGAAAAGCATACCAGAATCGCAGGATCAAAATAGAATCGTACCAAAATTAGTACAGTTCATACAACAATTAATTTACAAGACTGATTCTTCAAAAGCATACCATAATCGCAAAAGCTGAATGCAAACTTCCATGATGTGAACCTGTGATACTAAATCCATGTAATTAACAAACAAGCAAACTTAAAACTTGGCTAATCTACTGGTACAATAAAGAAGACGTCACTTGCTTGGAAATTTTATTAGTGCACTAAAAATAACTTAACCACTGGTACTGATACAACGGATGTTAGAAACTGGTACACTGATACTTACTTGATTTGTTTAATTAATGCCCTTATGTTAGAAAAATTAACTAACAAACTAATTTAAATCTGAATTTTGATCAATAAAATAAATAAAATTATATTTAAAATTTTAATCAAGAACATAATAAATAAAACTTTATTTTCCGGAGCTGCAAAATGCAAACCTAAGCCAACTTCCCGTTCTATGTACATGAATAATCGGTTAAGACTGCTCCAAGTCGCGCCAGTACTTCTCTGCTTGAGGGTACAACCGTGGTAGAGATTGATGTAGCTTCTTTCAACAATAATAGCAAATAACATTTTGTTATAATTCAATCTTTTTATGAATTTATAATTGTTAGTCCAACCAGCCTCATAATAGGCATGGAGATATAAAGATGAAGCTTTTTGAACAAAAGAATCTATAATTTATCCGTAATTAAATCTCTCTCTTACAATGTGAATGAACAGGCGCCACATCAACATGTCACTACACATCTAGTCGAACACTATTAGCCAATCAAATTGGCGACAAATAGGCCAACGATAACCAAAACCTATCAATCCAATCAAATTGTACGAGGATGGAGCTAGCCGCGAAGACTCCAATTTTGTTGCAAAGGAATATATTCTGTCTCGTTGACGGGATAGAGGACTTGACTCGCCTTAGTCGTCTATAATAACCAGAAATATTACTGTTCGAAAATGGAAATATTGGCAGTCAGTTGTAGAAATTTGTATTTGCTACTCCTGAATTGTTTTTTTTTTTTCTGATTTGTGTGTGACGGGAGGCGCGTTTATTTTTGTAACCCTAATTTTTATTAAAGAACGGATGTTCCATGAGTATTAGGACTGATGAATTGTATCGGACTATATCAATTGAATTTGATCCGATATTCATCGGACACTCTCCTAATTTAATTTTTTTATCTACTCTCGATCAAATTTCTAAATATGTTTATGTTCGCACCACAATATAATTTATAAAGGACGGAGAACTCTAAAGAGGAGAGATCGATGATCAATTCTATAATGTATGTGGTCGAAACAACCACTTCGTATAAAAGATTATTTCTATCGGACGAGAATTTTTTTTTTTTAACTAATAACAAGAATACTGGTTCAAATGAAACTAAATCAAGTGCATATAATCAAATTGGCCTACGTGCCGTGTAAGAACCAAAAACAAAATATAATCAAATTAGAACTCGCATGCTCATCCTTTAATTTGTTATCTTTTAAACCCTCCATTAATCTAACTATATCAAATTTTGGTTGGTGGTCAAATAATAGAGAAAATACTCATGTTTGTGCTAATAAATTTGATTTCTTGTCTTGTGATATCACAAGTGAAATGGAGCGTTCGTTTGAAGTACCAAATGTTTGATATTTCAAATAAAATATCACTTTCGAAAAATCTATTAGCCTTCCGATATACAACATGTTCCATAATTAAACTGGAAAAAATAATGAGTGTATCATTGTTAGTTCAATTAGGATATAAAGTAATTCTTAAATCAAATAAAATTATAATCTCTAAGCGTGATGTTTTTGTAGGAAAAGTCTATATAACATATGGTATATATATTTAAATTGAATGTTATTCATCATTTAGTTAATGAAGCTTTAATTTGAGATTTTTAGTTTGGAGTAACGTTTGATATATCATCACAGCATACATCCTTTATATTGAAAATCATGATGATATCAGGTTAAAAGTATCAAATAAAATAATATGAAACCGACTGACAACATTTATATAATAAGCCATTAAGTATTTCATACTGGGGTGAGAGAGTCACGAACCAGGATTACTACGCGCTAACTGCGCTCATGAACTAGACCTTACTACGATCAACCGAGCTAACATAATTATGATACCTAAGAAGGAAGTCTCGGAGACGGTACAGGACTTCCGTCCAATCAGCGTCCTGAACGTAGTACCCAAGCTGCTTTCAAAGCTGCTGGCCGCTCGACTATCTCCTAAGCTTGATGAACTGGTCTCCACCCACCAAACGGCCTTCATTCGTGGGCGCCACATTGCAGAAAATTTCATTGTGACTAGAGAAATTTTAAGCCACATTCACTCGACCAAGTCTCCTTCGATCTTCGTTAAAATTGACTTCTCCAAGGCCTTCGATTCGATAAATTGGCGTTTCTTAGAAGATGTACTAATCCAAAGGGGATTCCCGATTCGTTGGATACGATGGATAAATGAATTATTCTATTCGGCCACCTCAAGAGTAGTCATCAACGGAGAACCCTCAGATTTTTTCTCTCATCAGCAAGGTCTCCGGCAAGGAGATCCGCTCTCCCCTATGCTCTTCATTCTGGCGGTAGATGTCCTGCAACAGATGATTAGAGTTGCCAACACCACTCTCAACTCGGACATCTCAACGAAGGTTCAGGAATCAATTCTTGCTTTGCAATACGCCGATGATACCGCCTTAATTGCTAATGCAAGTATCGACACCCTTGTGACACTTAAGATCATCCTTAGACTCTTCTCCAATGTTTCTGGCCTTAAGATCAACTTCTCGAAAAGCTCCTTTGTCGATTTTAATATACAACCAGATCAGATCAGAATGGTGCGACGTTTGCTAGAATGCCAAAGATCATCCCTTCCGGTAACATACCTTGGCATGCCTCTGACAGCCAACCAACCACCTAGAAACTGCTACATGCAACTAGTAGAGAAGCTTGAACGGAGATTACAAGGTTGGAAAGAGAAATTGCTTTCGAGAGGAGGGAGAGCACAATTGGTTAACTCGGTACTCTCTTTGATTCCAATTTATTTCATGAACTGCTTTCGGCTGCCAAGGTGGGTCATTCAGAAAATCGACAAGCTACGAAGGCTTTTTCTTTGGGGCAGAAGCAACCGCGAAGGTCGGGCATTATCCTTGATTAATTGGGAAACAGCATGTTTACCCAAGAAATGGGGTGGTCTCGGCATCCGTCACATGGATTTGCAAAATATTGCTCTACTCCTTAGATGGTGGTGGAGGCTATACCAAGCTCGAGATTCACTTTGGACCTGCTGGGCAACACGGCTAAGAGCAAGGCCGGTACAGGAAGGGACCCCAAAACTATGGCTGACACAAGGATCTTTCTTCTGGAATCAAATTCTGAAATTAGAACCCCTGTTTCGATGGAGCTCGCAATGGATCATTGGAGACGGCACAACTATTTCGTATTGGTATGATCACTGGGCGGAAGTCCCACTTAGAACACGCACTGATGGGTTACCGAGACCTACCAATAGAGCCTTGTCCTTAGCTGAAGCAATGGCTGATCTTTACGGGATACTACCATATGTGGTGGAACCGTCCCTGCTCAGTGGAGGCCAAGATGAGTTGTGTTGGAGATGGAGTGCGAATGGGATCTACGCAGCTAAAACTACCTATGATACTATGGCATCAGGGGGTAGAATCAAATCGGCCTACTACAAGGTCTGGACAGCCAAGTGCCCAGCCACAGTGAGAATCTTTGCATTTTTAATGCTACGTGGCAGAACCCTCACACAAGATATGTTGCGGCGACGGAAAATTCAGTGTCAAATGGGATGTGTAATGTGCCAAAACTGCCCAGTAGAATCGGTACTACACCTATTCTTTTTGTGCCCGTATGCAGTGCATGTATGGTTCTGCGTTTCTTCTGAATTGGGAGCACAACTATTCAAACCGGCAGGAACTGTCGAACAGATTTGGCATGACTCCCAAACTGACTTCACACATCGCATCAGCCCGACAAAAGGAAAGTGGATCATGTGGTTCATATGTGTCACTTGGCACATTTGGAAAGAAAGAAACGCAAGGATATTCAGATCAGTAAGAAGGCCACCAGAAGTGCTGGCTAAACAGATAATACTTGAAGGGAAGCTATGGATGATATCCTGCTAACAGGTAGATCTGTCAAGCGGGAATGGAGGCTAAGGAAGAAGCCAGATGCGCTTTTCGTTCAATTGATTGCTTTGCTTTGACTTTAGTTCTGTCTGTGTGTTTTTTGATTATTTTGGTTCTACTTCAGCTACTGTTTGTAAACACTTCATAGTAGTCCAGATAGATGAGAGAGGTTGTTGTGTATCTTTGTTTGTAAACATTCAGGGTTATAAAGATTATATGGCAGCTCCTGCCAATATTTCAAAAAAAAAAAAGTATTTCATACTGGTATGTCTAATATCATGTTCACCAACATATATGAATATGATTGACTTAATATCTCATATCCATAATCTATGAAATACACTAATCAGACAATCCATATACTAGTTCGTATCATAGTGACATGATTCGTGAGAAATTCGCAAATTATTCGTGTTTTATTCGTTTTTTTTACGTTTCCGAACCGAACACCAAATAAAAAGCAAAAAAACGTATGATATGTTTTATTCACTAATAAAACGTGAATAACGAATTATTCGCGAATAAAACGCGAATCACGAATTATTCTTTTTTTGCGGTTGTTTAGGTTTTTTTTTCTTCCTTATGGTACCGAATCATTCCCGAATTATACCCGAATTATTCCTTGTATCACGAAATTTTTACTCCGCCGAACCGAACCCGAACTAATCGTTTGTCACTATAGTTCGTATAAGATCATTAGTGTTCCAACAAATGACAAAAGACCAGATATCATTTAGAATAACATTACATTCAATTATAGAATTTCACGATCAAATTACGCAATTAATGATCCATATATAAAAAGTTATACTTCATGAGTAAGACTACAGCGCTTTGCAATATACACCTATCTAGTGTGCTTTGATATAACATGTGTTGAATTTATTGTCAAGATGCGCGCATGATGAAAATTGAAGCAAATCTAACAATTGTTGTATCGAATTGCATTCGGCAGGTGTGCAAAGCACCGTAACCTCTAACAATTGTTGTGTATGCGTGCACGGTGCACCAGCAGTAATAGCGGCTGATATTTGAACAGCAGCGTTCCTTGGGTGAGAATAGTATTCTTGAGTTTCGCTATCATACGATTTGTAGAACACCAACCAGGAATTTTCAAGGGCTCGGTCGGCGGCCTGGAAGCTACTCAACATCATTTACTCTTGATAACGAGAGAAATCTGTGATTTCAGTTATTGTACTCCGAGGGTTGATCCCAAACCTATCCATTTAAAAAAATAGTAAAAATATTTTAAGAAATGAAAATTTTAGTTTACATGTATAAATTCATATGGAGACTATCTTAGACGGTCCAGGTCGACCATTAGAATTTTGAAAACAAAAATATTATTCTGTAGTACGGACCAATCACCGCTATATATGCATAGTACCATAAGTCACTCATAGAATTTTATGAGAAGCATGGTACTTATTGTAATTAGCTCAAATAAATTACTTTTACAAGTTATTGTTCCACTCGAATTTTAGACTTTGAAAATAGAGATAACGATGTTGAAGCATGATGAAGCACAAAATCAATGAGACATTTTAACCCTACTTTATTTATAAAACATAAACAAATCAAATACAATAATCTCTACAATGACATGAAGGGCTTATCACTAATGTGTGAGTAAGCCTTCAAGACTAATGAAAATTACAAGATTTAATTGTAAGGTCATTAATGCACAACTTGTGGTTGTAATTCTCTATTATGTGTGTGGTGATGAAACTCTCAGATCAAAAGAGCGAGTCAATATATGATTTTCTCTATATCTCCTCTAAATTGAAATCATCAACACCGGATGAAGTAAGGAATTTGTACCATTATAAATATTTTAGCAGTTTGTTTTACAAAATTTTGTATTTGATATTTATAAAATTTTAATTTTTTGGAAGATTGTTGAAACATAAATTTGAAAAAAAAAATGATTTGTTTAAATATATTTACTTTTAATCTTCATTTACTAATTAACAAGTATATATTATATTTAAATTATCTTAATTTGTGCTAATTATTTGACAAAACATATATATATCATATAATGAATATTATTTACCGAAATTTTTAATTATAACACTGCTCCAAAAAAATAAACCAAAAAACCACAATTTCTTGAAAATTCTATATTTAGCACATCCGCAACTTGAAGTTGCGGAATGCGGACATCACCCTTTTTTCAAACCAACTTTGACCACTGACCCTATTTTGATTGGTCAGAAAAAAATTGGGGCCCCACAATTTTGTCTGTTGTCCGCAAATGTGAGGTGAGAGACATGCTGTGAAGAAAAAATACGGACATTCAGTTTTTGTCCGCAATTTCACATTGCGGACTAAATATGGAATTTCTCATATTTTGTGGTTTTTGGTTTATCATTTTTGGACAAGAATATTTTTAAATATTTCGGTATTATTTACATGTAGATGTTATTTAATATGTCATTTAAAGAATGTTATTTGTTATTTAATCTAAACTTTTCATAAAAATATGTTATTTTGTATGAATTTCTTTGTGCTCTTATAATATGTTTTTGTTGCAATGCACAGGCACGATACTAGTGTGTGTGTGTGTGTGTGTGTATAGAGGTTGGCTAATATCAAAATGTTTGTTCCGGAGCCGTGGTGCAACCAATTAGTTTTCCGATTTTCAAAGTTCAAACGGTTGATCTGAACCGTTAGATGTGATCTCTATATTAAGATGTGCTTGAAGACCAAATTTTAAACTTTTTGGAATTTTTTACTATTTATTAAGTCAGTTTTAAAATCGCTGATTTTAATAAACAGCGAAAATTTTCTAGATCATTAAAAACAACAATTTTAAAACTGGCTTAATAAATAGTAAAAAATTCCAAAAAAAATGTAAAATTTGGTCTCCTATCAAATTTTATTATAGATTGAATGTTGAACGGTTTTGATCGACTGTTTGGACTTTGAAAATGTAAAAACCGAAGCGTTTGTTCCATGGCCTAGGAAAAAGTTTTTGATATTAGCCAACCTCTATATATATAGAGAGAGAGTGGCTAATATCAAAACGTTTGCACCAAGGCTCTCGTGCAACCAAGTCGTTTTCGGATTTTCAAAGTCCAAACAGTCGATCCAAATCGTTAGATGTTCAATCTATATTAAAATATGCTTGGAGACCAAATTTTACATTTTTTTGAATTTTTTTACCATTTATTAAGCCACTTTGAAAATTGCTGATCACATGGTCCATAATTTGGTTGCACTGTTTTTACTGTTCACCCGGATCAGCAATTTTCAAAGTGGCTTAATAAATAGTAAAAAGTTTCCAAAAAATGTAAAATTTAGTCTAAAAGCATATTTTAATATAGATTGAACATCTAACGATTTGGATCGACTGTTTGGACTTTGAAAATCCGAAAATGACTTGGTTGCACGAGAACCTTGGTGCAAACGTTTTGATATTAGCCACACACTCTCTCTCTGTCTCTATATATATATATATATATATATATTACTTTTGAAACATTTTGCCCACGGAACAAATCTAAGCCCAGCTACCTTGTAACAAACTATCGAATGACACTCCGTTTCTTTTTCCTAACAAGTAACAAGAACTAATCGTATCAACATATTTAATTTCTGTCTTTAGCATCGTCGTGCTACGGGTATACCAATGAAGGCCCAACGATTGCAGCGGCCAGTGATGCTCTCTGGGACAACAGAGCCGCGTGCGGGAGGGTGTACAGTTGTACACCATCAAGTGCACCGGGGCTAACAATGAAGCACCTTATCCATGCACGGTACACACCGTCACGCAGGGTGGATCTACTGTAGCACAGGTAGGGCAACTGCCCTACCCTGAAAATTCAAAACTAATTTACAAAGACTAGATTTTGGGTCTTTGCCCTACCCTGAAAATTGATATTGCCCTACCCTGTAGCCCAATTAAAATAACTGACTCATTGTATATTAAATTTGATAAATTATATAAGATACAATCTAATGGATTTGAATCCGATTATCTATTTAAACCCGATTCAATAATTTATTGCCCTACCCTGATCAAAATCCTACATCCGCCCCTGCCGTCACGGTTAAGATCATCGACTACTGCCCTAATTGCAATGGCACCTTCGACCTCTCAAAGAAAGTCTTCCTCAGTCTCTAACAACCTTGATGTTGGGAATATCAAGATCTAATACAATCAGTAAATTCCTTGTTATTGTGAGCATATCATTTTATCTATGGTATCCTGCTGGATTATGGCTTTTTTCTTCGTTTCGTTTATTATTATTTTGGTTTTTAATAAGAAATCGTATATACCTTTGGCAGGGTATGAAGTCTGTGATTGCAAGTACCGGCAGTTTCTATGGAACCTATCTTTAGGGTAAAAATAAGCCTGCAATTATCTATTTTTTGCATGATTGAGTAGTTTGTCCGTTGCTTATCTGTACTGGTCTTGCACGCCACTTTGTGGGTTTCGCAAGCTGCTTGCTAGTATCTCTGTATGAATAAACTTTTGTGTGCTTTCCCTACAATTGTATGAAGTTATTGATGTAATCTGAACGTTAATCGCACGGGCTCTGATTAAAAATAACCTTGAAAGTACAGAAGCACTGGATCAATGTTGGAACATTTTCTCATAGAAAAGACAGGCAGAAGCACAAAATAAGAATGTAATATTACAGAAAAAGTTTTCTAACTAACACAAGAACTTGAATGAAAGACCACAGATCAGACGGAAGGCTCTTCACCAACAATAAACACAGGATTTGAAAAAATGTAAAACAAATTAAAACTGATAACTGCACATCCATACCACGGTGAAAAACACTGATCTAGCATCTAACTGCTTAAGTCACACTACTCTCACTACAACTGTACATACCAACAATGAGAGGGGGGGAGGGGGGGTTTAGAAAATAGAAGAGAACAATTTCTGATAAAGAAGATAAAAAAGCAATGCAGCACAACATTAGAATTTTCATAAGATGATTTGACTCTATAACCCCTGTCGCTTGACACCATCAATGAGCAATGCATATACCTCTTTAAAAACCTCATGTTGTTTCATGCGGGATCTAATATCAGCCTCCAGTTGCTTCTTCCACTTCTTCTCCAGTTCCCTTGCTCGGGCTGTGTCCATTTGTGTCAGACCGGTCTCCAGCGAGACAGCCGAAAATTTATCTCCATTGGACTTCCAGTACTCCCTTAAAGCATCACTTAAAAATGGATATGATTCCACCTTTTTCTGAGTTTTCTCTACCGCCACAATAGCATAGTCATCCCCATCCTCCTCATAATCTCTACCTTCATCCTTGTTGCCTGGTCAAATAATATAGATAATGCCAGAGATTATAACTTTGAATCCTGAAAAATTGGAGATAATAAGACCAATAAAAAGAGGCCTTGATCAACTTTTCATCTTCAAAGCAATTATATGGTAGTCCCCTTAGTTTTAAGTGCTTATAATTCTTTTGAGTGAAGAGGTGAAAAAGGATATAAAAATAATTTTAAAAAACTAAGAAAACTTATCAGTTATCAAGCTATCTTTCTTTTGAACATATCAGTGATCAACCTCCCCATCTTTTTTTTTTTCCAAAAAAAAAAGGAAAAAGAAAAAGGTTTTTTCTTGAGCAAGTCTAAGATGCTAATTCAGAGCACCAACCAGCCCATGCTATGGCTTGAAATCTCAATTTTTTATTTTCAAACAGCTGATCCTATCTGTTCAATTCGATCTAAATATCAAAATCCTATAGGAAAACAAATTTTATATTTTTTAACAATCTTTTATTATTTTTTCTACAGAAAGAAAACCATTGATTTAAAAAATTCTAGACTGTCCAATAAAAATGGTCATTTCCATATTGCAAAAAATATTTAAAACCCTAAAAAATGTAAGGAGTTCCTATGGGACTTCTATTTCCAAATCGAATTGATCAGATCAAATACTGTTTGAAATCTCAGAAGTTGAGATTTGGAGCGATAGCACCAGCCAATTGGTGCTATGAACAGCAGCATAGACTCACTCTATTTTTTAAAAGGATCCTTTTCCATCTTTAATTGCTAAACCAGCAACCTTTTCATTATGCAAATAGTGTTACAGGACATTGATAGATAGTTCTAATTGTTCCACTCACATTAGAAATTCTTGTCGAGATGAGATAGAGTTGCCAACATTAGCCTAAGTCTCTCTCTAAAATTGCAACTTCAAATAGTCAAATAATTCCCAATGCTAGAATGAGACCCGCTAAAAAAAAAGGGCAATAATATTTTTGTTTGCGGTGCCAATGTCACTAATAATTATTTCTCCAGTATAACTCCCACTGAATTAAGAATCAACTTCCAATTAGTATGATCAGAAAGTCTCTCATACTCAGTTTCACTACTTCCTCATAACCATTTACCAGCATAAATAAAAGGAAAACTGACAAAACAGTAAACCATACCAGCATCAGCACGGGGCTTCTGACCTCCATTTAAACCACGCCACACATCCTTCGACAGGTTGTACAGAACTCTCTCATGGGCCCCGCTCGGGGTGACACTCCCATTCAACAAAAACTTGCTCTTAAGCCGCTTGAGCTTGTAGTACGCCTTATCAGGATCGAGATGGGGCGCCACCGACCCCTTGATATTGTCAAAAAACTCCCTTATAGTCCCAATTTTAGGCTCTGATCCAGTTCTCGCCCGAAACTCCTTGGCGGCTTTGAGCAGGGTTACTTCGTCGGCTTCGGACCAGGTCTTATGCTGCGAGGTTAACTTATTCGTGTCAGACATCTCGGGAAACTCTCGGAGCTTGCGCTTTCTCTCGCTCTTGCGGGAGGCGGTGGGGGTGGACTGGGAAGGAGCGGGGTGGGGAGACTGGGTCTGGTTCGACGGGGATTGGGGAGACGGAGGAGATCCGGGGTTGGGGTTTTGGGAGGGGTTTAGTTCGCCATTGGTGGATGGGGCGAGATCCGCCATGGAAGGAACCTGAGAAGTGAGAAGGGTTTAGCTTGCTGTACTGTACAAATGTACAATATGCGTCTGATGCGACAGAGGAAACAAGAGAAAGGGGGATACAAGTAGAACGGGCTTCTATTGGGTCGAAAATTAGTATTGATTGGGCTGATAATTTGGAATTTATATTAACTTGAGTTTGATACCGGTCCGTTCGTTAAGAAATTTTGGTTATTTTTTATTGTGAAGTAAAGTTAATGAAAATTAAATAGTTTACTCTATCTTATTTCATATATTTTACATCTTGTTTAATAGTTTAATTCATTGTTTAAGTTAATCTCTCTAGAGGAGTAAGATGTTGAAAATAAACTTCTACATTTCTACAAGTGGAGTAAGTGTAGAGTAAGTTAATCCACTTGAAGATGTGGAGTAACTTACTTTAAATTAATTCACCTCTTACTCCATTTTATTCCTCTTCTTTTACTTTCTGTTTGACTACTTAAGTGAGTAAGAGGTTTACTCCACTTCTTACTCCACAATCAAACATGACCTTTGAAAGAATTCGTGTATTATAAATTTGGATTTAATTAGTCTGAATTATGATTGAACGGTCCAGATTAAAACTCAAAATTTCTGCTACCTCAAATGGATGGGGACTCGATAATACGAGTTTAGTCAGATTCAATTATTCATGGAGCAATAGAATTTTATAAGATACATGGTACTTATTGTAATTAGCTCAAATTAATGGGAGCAGCTTGGGTCCGATGCCCATCGGATCCAAAGTGGGTTTGATGGACTCCGTGACCGTCCGATACGCTTTGAGATTCACGCCAGAACTTTTGCGTCTACTTTAACTTACGTGCGCACGAATCTGAATGCGTATCGGACAGTCAGAGAGCCTATCGAACCCACTTTGGGTCCGATGGGCATCGGACCCAAGCCGCTCCCCAAATTAATTACTTGTAACTTGTTACTCCACAAAGAGTATTCAGCCTTCTCAATGTCTACAGCTATTTCCCATCATCAATATTTTTATACCTCCGATTCTATTTATCTTTTCTCATTTTTTGATCAAATGACTTTTATATTATGCTTCTATCCTCATATAAAAGTATGTATTTAATGTATTTAAGGTTTCAATATAACTCTTAGAATAGTGTGTGTGTGTGTATATATTGTGCTCTGCTATTGAAATATAATGTGGTTATTAGTGTCATTTGACAATATTTATTCATGCTTAAAATTCTTATAAATGAAAAATAACTTTCTACAGAAAATATTATATTTAAAAATTAATGTTTGTTTAAATAATTATTTGTTTTTTCCGGAACGATGTCCGGAAAATGGCCTAGTATTTGGTAATATTTGAAGAATTGTTTGGTTATTAAGTGACTCAAAAGGTAGTCCAACTGGAAAGATCACTGTCTAGGGCAATAAGATACTAATCTTTATTGATTTAACAATAAGATAGTCATCTGAATAGAAAATTCGCAAATTCGCCACCAAATTGATTTAACAATAAGATACTTATCTTTATTTTCTATTCAGATGAGATGTATATGGATGAATTCGGATCAGTGAAGTAACTCAATTTTTCGATTTTAAATCGGGACCGTCCGATTCAGATCCGAAACCATCCAGTCCGAAGTGGAGCGCACACTTTCCGATAACGGATTCGAATCCAGAGACAATCTTGAGCAACAGAATCGAATCGGACGGTCCCGATCGAAAACCCAAAAGTTGGGTTACTTTAGGGGACCCGGACCCTATATGGATGCCATCCTATTTGATCACTGTCTAAAGAAGAAACAAAAGGACAGTTCTAACATACATTTCAATGTTATGGTATATTTGTTTGACATGTTGGGAAATACTATTCAAATTTTAAAATAAAAATTGTAGATATATTATCTATTGTTTGGATAGGATGTACATAAATTTGAGTTAATTTGAAATTTGATTGGTTATTCATCAAAACCCATTAGTTCGAGGTTAAATTGCTTAAATTATTTTATAGAAGGCTAAACGATTTCTGAATTGATTCAAACTTTAATGCATGCTCTATTTAAGTAATAACAAAAATTAACAATTTAATTCTTTTTGTTTGAACAAATTTCTTTTTATGATTTCAAACAGATGTACTATAGAAGTTATAATAGTTAAATGTTCACTTTAAATCCTAAAACAAAAATGCGGCTAGATCCTTTCTTTTTCTTTTCATTTAAAAAGGTCCAAGATTAGTTGGAAATTGATTTCAATGTTTTTCAGTATTAGACTATGAAGTAAACAAATCTTTAACATCGGACCCAAAAAAAGAAATAGACCAAATAAAATGAACCAAAACCAGAACATGAATCTTTTTTACTGCTCATCAAAATAAAAAAAAATACATAAAAAATAAAAAAATAAATAACACCCAAGCACTGGAACACATAGAACAGAGATAAGTATGGTGAGATTGTATTAGTGCTGCATTGGTTCAATAAAGCTATTATTTTATCTGCAAACCTTCCATAAAATCTTATTTGAAATTATTTGAAATTCAGATACAGTTAAGCCAATAAAATACAACACTACAAATTAACAACCACTGAAGCAAATTCAAGACTGTTACATCATGAAACTAGTAAGTACCCTCGATGAAGTTGGTTAGGACCTTCTTAACTAAATGCTCTCCATAAACAATCTTATCATATTTTGCAACACCGCCTGTTTTTTCTTTGCAGAATTCAACTGGCTCTATGCAAGCATCAAAGTTTGACTGTGCAATATAATAACAAAAAACTTCTGAGGTAGAGAGAGGTAATGGGAGAGGAAAGCTGGCACGAGAGAGAGTAAAAAAAAATTACCTCATAAAAGAACGCAACAGATACACGATAAAGAGGGGTGTTGTTTGTAACCCTATGAAGTGTTGGCTCATAGACACCATTGGTCCACACCTAAAAACATTTTTTTATTATGGTCAATACAATCAATGAAGAAGATGCTGGTGATGAAGGTAACAGATTTTCATGAAAAGTTCTATCCATAGTACCTTCAGCATATCTCCAATATTACAGACAAATGTACCAGGTATTGGTACTGCATAGATCCATTCCCCAGACCGATTTTGAACCTGAAATTTTGATGAATAATGGCAACTTCATGAGAAATTAGGGATGATGTTATATTCAAAACCATGAGAGTCTTAATAAGGCATTGCATAGAAGACATTAACGGCAAAATTACCTCAAGCGCTTGAATTTCTTCGTCTTGGCTAACCAAAGTCAGGAGACCTGTGTGTATTCACACATCGAGACCATAGTCAATCAATGAAAATGAAAGCTAGTATCTGAAAAGTTAGAATCACAGAGAGATACTCACCATAGTCTGTATGAGCACCACTTCATTTATTTGAAATGCAAAAAGAAAATAATGAGCTATTAATTTCCAATTAAATTTTTACTAATAGCTTGAACGAACATAGTTTATCAAAAAAAAAGAAGAAGAGAGAATTGTACCATCCTGTATCACTACGTTCAGATTCAGGAATATCAGTTGACACAGGGTATCCAATTAATCTACATACCCAAAATGGGTTTCCAGCACAGTCTCCTTCAAATGCATCAATTGGGCCACCTAGTGCTAAAGCTATTCCCCTCATTATCTTTCTAGAAAGATCTGTAACCAAATCAGAAAGACAAACTTGCAAGTCAATGTAAAATAGTAGAATAGCATATAACAGTAAAATTACAGGAGTGACACAAACTTAATTCAAGTTATTGGAACCTTTGACAAGAAAGAGATAATCTTCCATCAACGCCTTGAAATTTGATGGTTTTTCTGGCCTGAAAACAACCAACAAACTTGAACTTATAAATTTTTTTACAAAATTAAAAAGCCTGTTTTAAAAAAAAAATTATGGCTTCAAAAGACTATATATTAACAGAACCAACTTAAAGATTGTCATGTTATGAATCTCATTATTGCAGTGTTTGCAGGGCCCCAGAAGGAAGACAATACAAAAATTGAATTTAAAAAAAAAATTCTTCACAGTAAAACATACCAGAAATTATTTCCTTCAAGTGGCTTTGCTATATCTCCATACTGCCCAGGTAAAATAGGCCTATAACACTAGAAGTTTTTCCAAATTAATTTTATGACAACACAGGTATAAACTATAAGCAAGAGTTAAGATTGAACCCAACTGCTGCAGTAATACATAGTAAATATTGACTTACATCAATAGCTTCATGCATGTCAGGCTTTCCCTTTGTTATATTTTCTCCAACTTTTTGGTAACCTCTGTATCAAAAACAATTTGATACTCAATAAGGACCAATGATGGGCATTTAATATGCAAAAAGGTAATAGGTTAATAAGCAATACCTGTATCCACTTTTTGGAGTCAATTTAATCTTTAATTTCTCCTCTGTAGGAAGCGCAAAGAAAGCGCGAGTTGTATCTCTAATTTCTCTGATCATTGAATCAGGCACTCCATGACCTTTCTGTCAAGCACAAGCACAAGCACAAATTTAAAACAGACAAGAAATTCAGATTTTTTTTTTTTCTAATTGTTTTGGTTTAGTTTTTGTTTACTTAGCAATAGCATGATGTTATTGATTCATTTAATTTCACTAGTAGTTTTGCATAAAAACTAATTTTGGAGTAAGTAACACTGTCCCAAAATATCACTAATTTCCCATTTTCCTTGAAGTACTGAAGTATGTATTTTCATCTGTAAATTCCAATTAATACATTTTGGTGACAAGTAGCAATGCTGAGGTGCTATAACCTACGAGTCATTTTTTTCAAGCCATACACAGTAATATATAAAATAATCAAATTTTACCACATAGAAGAACCCAGCCTCTTTGCAAGCCTCATCCAACTGTCTAACAACTTCCAGCACATCATCATTTGTTGCCAGTATTGGATCATCAATCTTAGTCACAAGTGGACTAATATCTGATAAAGAACAGGCGCGATATCTTAAAAAACATGTATGAAATCAAAGCATCATGCTAAATAACACCAGTAATTCATTGTATCTGCAAATAAAACTCATTATCCTTCTTTTTTTCTTTTTTTGATAACCAAACTAAAAAACTTGTTTAAACTTTTAAACATCAGTTTTATGGATGTTCAGAACATACACACTATCACAAAGTCATTTGATTCAAGCAAAACATCAAATCTCACATAAATAACTAGTTCATATCAACTTGAAAAATACAAACAATCTGCTTGGTGCTACTTTTATACCAATGAACAATCCATCACAGTTGCCTAAAATCAGGCAACACTTGCAGCTATATTTTGCAAATGCAGGAATTGAAAAGATAATTGCGCGGCATTTGCAAATATGATAAATTGTAGGTGGATAGGATCTACATAAAAATCAATTTAAATAAAAGAAAATATCAAATCCTAACGGAACGAAAGCCATTCCATTTTGATATCATACAGCTAAATTCTCAATCCTTCGAGATTAATAAGCCTTCATAATTGTTTCAATTACGACAAACAGTTCCCAGTAACTGTCCCAGTAATTCAAAGAAACAACTACAACCCAAAATCACAGATCATCAGCCTAAATTGGAAGAACAATTAGAAAATCATACCGATAATTGGAATTGTCTTGAAGTCGGATCCCATCAGAACCAATCAAGAGTAAAAACCTCAAGCCGAGAGTTTGATTCTTGCAACCCACGGAGCGGAGTGAGAGCGCCTCGAGTGATGAATTGAAAGAAACTAAAAACAATCAACCGAGGAGAATGACAACAATTCTGCCCTTAGCAGCGAGAGCCGAATTCGTATCCTCTGCGTCGCACCGTTCGAGTTTACATCACATCTGTTCGTTGGATGTTAGCACGAATCTTAAAGGGACAGTGTATTACAGACGTGGACCGGATTGGTCCGGATTCTGATCGGACGGTCCTGGTATAAAGTCAAACGGTGCGTTAATGCAGAGGATGCGGACTCGACCTCGTCGGGAGTAATTGGGATTCGGTGAATATTCAGGAGAAGGATTTTCTGTGTCTGTTCATGTCTGATAATAATGGGGCCGTGATGCAGTGAAGTTATTAGACCGGAACAGTGATTCGTTGAATGGGCAATGGATTAGGTGACGGAAAACCAAGTTCTTATACAATGAATGCATTAAGGGGCGGATTAGCGGGTGTCCATGGCACTTTTTTATCTGTGTACCCGTATCAGATAAGACGGATATAGGTAAGATTTTCTTTTGTAAACTTATCAGGTACAAGTACGGGTAAAGATTTTTTTTTGTTATCTAAACGGGTAAGGGTGCGGATAAAGCCTATTTTGTACTCGTTATCCGATCGGGTAATTATAAAAAAAATTATATATATTATATATATTGATAAGTATTGAAAGTATTTTAATTAATTTACTTGCGCTTAGCATGATCAAATTTTTTCTCAATAAAGTACTATACATATATGAAATGAATGTATATGTTTTAATGTTTTATTCAATAAATAATAAAAATAATTATTAGATTAGTGTTACCCATTATTTATCCGCTATTGTTTCGTTATCTGACAATCATACTAGGTAAGGGTAGGGCACAGATAAGATAATTTGTAGCAGGTAAGAACAATTTGTAACGGATACAGATATAAAAATGTTTCCACCCGACAGTTACCGTACACGTTGACACCCCTAAGGCGGATATTAGAGTATTTCAAAAATAAGTAAGCCACCTCTATAATTTTTAATTTTGTAATATATATATTAAAATTTAATTGAATTTTCTATTTTTTTAAGTTTTTATATAACTTAGCTAATGTTTTATATAAGTTTTTATATAAATGATCTAATATTTTTTTGTAGTTTAGTGGTTAAAATTAATTGTTCACTAGATTGTAAGATAACTATATCTTTCACATTATATAATTTTTTTTTCAGTCTTCTATTTAAATTTTCTAGTTCCATCCAATTAGATAATAGATGTCAAATCTTGTCACGTGGCTTTGAATTCCCAATTGTCAAACCTATACCCATGCTATTTTGGTTGAGACCCAAAACTCTTTGCCACTATGCTAGACCATCTTATGTGATATTTACTAGTAACTATTGTAATTAACTTATACATGAGTTAAGTGGTTAGTTTTTTTGTGAAAGTTTGGTTTAAATTATAATTATGATTAATCTAAATATCATAAATTAAAATAATAAAATATAATATATAACAGGCGTATCGTATTCTAGATTTTTAAAATTTACTGTATCACTGTATTCATACCATATCCAATATGATATCTGTATCCGTATTCATGCAACATAGCATTGTTCGTGTTTTCTCCCCAATCCTCTTTTTTTTTCGCTACTTGTTTATTTTTGTTTTAGGTTGTAGCCTAGGCAAAAAAAAAAAAAACAAAGAAAGAAAGTTAAACCTGGACTATAGCAGAATAAAAAAAGAATAAAAGGACAAATATGTGTTGTGCGGAAAAAAAAAAACAAGCAGGTTAGCAGCTGGGAAGAAAATGAGTTGGGTTGGCAAAAAAATATTAGACTCCAGTAGGGATAGGTAATAGCCCCAAAAATCATGAGCTAATTTTTTTTTTTTTTTTCAAAATTCTAGAGTAGACAATTGTCTTTTCCAAAGGTTTAAATAGCATTTATCGCGTCATAGCAGAACGACTGAAAAAACGGCGCTATAGCGCAAAATAGCGCGCTATATGGCCATAGCGTCATAGCTTTTTTGGTCCGAAAACGCTATAGCGGCGCTATTTAGAACATTGGTCTTTTCTGAATCTATTTGGATCGGCCTTTGTAGCCCTTGTAGCCAGAGGTGTTAGATGCTAAAGATAAAGCCTAAAAAATAATCAAAGGAGATAGAGAAGAAAATGAGAATATTATTGAAAATAATTTATTTAAATAGCTCATTAACTATGAAAAATAAATAATTAACAGATTATAAAGAAAAAAGAAAATTAGAGAGCATATTAGATAAAATAAAAACTAAAATATAAATAAGAAACTCAAATACATGAGAAATTAACCTTTTCTTTAACTCTTCATCAGATCTCTTTTCTTTTTTCTCGCATGAACTAAACAGCATATTAACATCCGCATTCCATGACCCATGTTTTTTTCTTAAAAATAAAATAAAATAAACATCCACATTCGCCAATAAGGGAAATGAACAGTATAGAGGCACTCTGCACATGCAGTGAACGTGATTTGAATCGTTCGTTAACTAACGAGATAGACATTTAAGGTACTTTTGAATGAATGGCAGCTAGAATAATTAGAATAGCGAAATTTGAGAATAGTAAATGAGAATATAGAAAAAATAGTAATTTTTATATTAGTGTGAAAATAGTGCTATTCCGATTAGTAAAAATATTGTTTGGATTGTACATGTGGAATAGTGAATAACTGTAACCAATAAAGAATAGTAGAAAAGATAGACATGTGGGATCTCAAACGAATTGTCACGACGTAGAGATAGTGAAAGTGATGTCAGATTTGTCATTTTGAAACTGTGTTGGTGAAATCCAAAAATAGTACATTTTTCTCTCTCTTCACACTTCCGAATAGTAGTTATTTCAACATTTACAAAGAATGAAGAATATTAACTATTCTAGTTAGTCCGAAAAACAATTAAAGATGTTATTTGAATGCACATTGCTATTCCGAATAGCTACTATTTTAGAATAACCTATATTCTTGTGTCATCCAAACATAGCCTACGCAAATTGGATCTAGTTTGTCGAAAAGCATCTTTAATTTTCTATTACCTAAAGAAAATGTTACTTTAGCAAATTGAATTTTTCTATTATCTATAGTTCGATTACAATCGCAAAATAATCATACTTATAAAATCTAATTACTGTCGTGAATTCATTTGTGGAAGATATCCCAACTATGTGCCATTCATTCTTCATGAAACTTCCAATCAAAATATTGAAAGCATCAAGGAGCTACGAACGCTCACATTGTGCTGCTCTTAATTAAGAAATCAACGATACACAGTTCATTTACATGAGTTTAAAATCAAGCAAATTGCAGGATGATCCAATCTAAAGTAGAAACAATTGCGGAATTCTTTTGTAACCGCAATTATCAATCAAATATGAGCGTGACCCTTATTTTTCCTCAAAAAGAAACAATTGCGGAATTCGGGTTCTTTATAAGAACCATCGTATACTATCAAATAATGAGAGCAATTAATTAATAAATATGCTCTCAAATTATTTCAAATAGGTAAGAGCAGTTAATTCTTCTAAGCGTCAACAAATGACATGAAAGCCTTGGCAGGGATCTTCTTATACCCCTTCACCTTAAATGTGCTATCCTTTGTCTGTTTCACAAAAGTAAAAAATAATTAAGCACTAACAAAATTATAACAGTTATATATAACTAATTAATCTTTCTGATATCATGTAATAATATTGCAACATATGAGAGTACAAACCTTGGAGCAGGTGCCCTCGCGAACATGGCACACGGGATAGTCATGCGGGCAGCAACTATAGTGGTCGTCGCAGCATGACGCGTTCGGCAAAGGGCAGCACCCCCAGTAATAGCACTCACTGCCCCAAGAGTATATACAACAACAAGTTGTACCTGAAGGGCACGAGTAATAGTCATCACAGACGTTTGTTGGTGATGATGGTGGTGGCGGTGGGGTCACAGGTGTAGGAGGAGGTGGCGGTGTGTATGGTGCAGGTGGGGTCGGTGGCGGATTACCGCCTGTCTTGATGGGGTATGAAGGCTCTATGGCAATGCCGCATTTGCCGTGGGAAGCTGCAATATTGCGCTCCATGCGAATGTAACCAGACTCGCCCCAGGAACTGCCCCATGAGTTACGCACGATCCAGTAGTCAACCTTGTCGGATGTGCCGTACCCAACGGCTGTAACGCCGTGGTCAAGGTCGGTTCCACATGAGCCGGTAAAAACTCCCTATTAAAACAAAAGAAAGAAAGAAAATATTTGTCATTAAAAGATAAAATTATTTTTTTGAATTTAAAATTTCATTTGTTATTAGTTTTACTAATCATCATCAATTTCATCAATTGCTGCTGTTGATGTAGCAACAAGGCTTTTCTGAAACATTTTGTTATGTGAACAATCAGTGGTGTCTTGAAAATTAAGAAAGTGCTTAGTTTAATTCTAAATTAAATTAAGAGAACTTAGAACGCAAATTCTTCCCATTATGTATGGAAATGATATTGAAATATGCAATAAGACATTTATTTAGAATAAATAATTAACAACAAAGGGAATCTTAATATTCAAGTCAAAAGCCCCAGACTCGTGTAACATGCTTAATTGCTTATTGTTTACTGTATGAGTTATTCTGAGCGAGTCCTCAAGCAAGCACGTTCTGACATTGAGATCGATTCATTAATAAAGAACAAGATATTATAACAGACACACATGTCGATGATTTATATAGTTCGAAAGCATTAATCAAAGTCGAATGCATAACATACAAATAATTGACTATATACCCAACAAAATTCTCAAGTTTTTTTTTTTAACCATTTGATGAAAAACCACAACTAATTGTGGAAAATAATACAGACACCAGGTAGAAGCATTCTTTATTTCTCCCTTATGCGTATGATTTAAAAACGGTGAAAAACTTACAAATGATAAAGGACTCTTTGACATTTTCAGTTTTTCTTGGAAAACTAGGAGAACCCACAATTTAAGAACAAATTGATCTTGATAATGAATTCAATTAAGCTATTAACCAACTTTATAAAAAAACAAGAAAATTCACTAGGAAATTAAGACACTCACCGATGAATAAAACTGGAAGCGGCTGCCACTAGCTTCAATTGCAACACTGACTGGTTGATTTGCCACTGCCTTCTTCAGAGCACTCTCGCTGTTTGCTGGCACATCCTCGTATGAATCTATACTCACAACCTTCTTCTTTTCCTATAAAGCTCAGATGAAAATGTTTAATTATGACTTCAAAATTAATTAAATAAAAAACTCTCTAATTGAGAAATCTTTTTTTTTTAAATATATCTTCGCAGAAGCTGCGAAGTCGTGAGGGAGAATAGAACTCTCGACCTTTGGGTAACCAACAATTTTAGGACTTCTCTCCTAGCCAACTGTGCTACATCCTCTTTCTCTTAATTGAGAAATCAATGAGCTAAAAAACATTTCATCCGATAGAACTTTTGCAGATAAAGGGTTCAAATATTTTCTACAGGTAAAATATTATAACTTAAAATTAAAAACTTAAATATCAAAATAAAACTGTTAGATATAATATATATTATTTTTTTCATGTACACGTAAAATATCATGGCATTTCAATTTTGTTTTCATTAGATCAAGAGCTTGCAAAAATATATTGATGTAAAAAAAAATTATATTGATTTTTTGACTTAGTGATTCATATAAAACGAAAATAAAAAAGTAATATGCTTTTATGTGCATGCAGATCACATCGAACGGTTTTATTTTATTTTGACATATAAATTTTAAAATTTGTGTTATTAGAAAATTAAAAAGTGAAGACATGATGGAGATATAAAAAATAGAGGCATTTGAACCCTCCTTCAAATCATATATACCTTTTCAACACTACATTTTCCATCTAAACCAGTATACTTATAGTCATCCTCGGTATCAATCCCGCCATTTTTGATGATATACTCGAAAGCATAATCCATGAGGCCTCCATTGCATCCTGCGTCAGCGCCATTAACGTCGCAGTCGACAAGCTCCTGCTCTGACAATGAAATGAGTTCGCCGGTGACGATCTGGTTTATACCCTCGACTGCTGCGATTGTTGAGAAGGCCCAGCAACTCCCTGAAAGAGAGAAAAACTAAGAAATTAACTGATGAACATATATGCTAAAGAAAAAGGGAGAAGCTGCTGTGCTACATATATAATTAAGTGAATATTTTTTTTAGAGGTAAAAGTTGACAAGTCAAGGGAGGACCTCTCCAGTACTTTCTGACTGGAGATGAGGCGCACTGGATGGGGTATATAACGTGCTCTCATTAATGACATTCAAATCATTGACTTGAGAGTGGCATTTTTTTAATTAGACTTTCAAAGAGTTTTCTGTTGCACTTGAGCAAAAACGAAAACCAATAACAAAATTATTCTGTACCAATTGTGATTCCTACAGTTTAATTCTAGATGCATTTAGAAAACCAATGCTCGTGTCATGTGCACAGTCCATACCAGTACATCCGGTCAAACAAGCTAAACCAAATCATGTTCACATAAACTACAATATGCAGATACATCCCGAGTATCGACATATGTAATTAACACCTTGGAAATGTTCATTATTTGCATATATAACTTTGGGTAAAATAAACTTGTAACTATAGTCGCAAAGTATGATTTGGATAAGTCTAATACGCAAGGATTGGTAAAGGAAATAAGTCATAACTCGGAAACAAGTATCAACCTGTAAAACATACATGAAAGAGGGGCAAGAAAGGAGTTCAACTTTGACAGTAGTATTAACTTGAAAAAACAAATTGGTTAAAGAAGAGAGATCTCAAAACATACCACAACTCCCTTGGTCCTTGACTGGATTAACAGCACCTTTTTCTCTCCAGTCAATGGAATCTGGAATGCTGTCATCTTCTAACAATGTATACCTCCCGCTCTCCTTTCTCTCTTTTTCGAGTCTCCTCGACGGCCTCGTACCAAGGAATGTCTTCCGGTACTCCTTGTTAGTCAGATCAGCAAACCGGTTGAGCCCGAGACGATATGTGTGGGTCCCGGCATCAGCCTCGGCATTGTGTTGGTCGATGAATTCGAGGTTATCTCTGAACACACTGAATCTCAATTCTTTTTCTTCGGCATTTTTGTAAGAGCGACCGTGTTCAGTGACCCATGTGTTGTGGAGGCGGTGCACCTCATCGTCAGTTCGCAGAGCGGAGGAGAGAGAGGATAAGAAGGGGGAGATGCATAGGAGGAGAAGGAGAGAAACAGGTTGCTTGGTTGTAGCCATTTGGGTACTAATTTGAGAGAGGAGATCTTGGCATGGTATTATAAAGAGAAGTGAGATACTTGTGATGTTTAACAAAACATTTTGGAATAATTATTAGTAACCCCAGAATGTACTCTAAAACCTTAGCTGCTCTCAGTGATTATAGATTGGCGGGTACATGGCCGAAATTTTTTTAGTTACCACAGTAAAAAATAAAAATAGAAATTAAATGATTACCACCCGGCCGAAGTTTTTTTCAATTCTACCACCAATGCGGATCCAGTTCGCGCACCAAATGGGTTGGTGCGCGGACTGGGCTAGCGCACCAATTGGTGCTCTAACTGGGTTAGCGCACCAAAATTGGTGCAAAATTAGTGCTCAAACGGGGTGAAACGCACCGAACAGCAGTAAAAATTTCGAAACAGTTGGTGCGCCAACCCAGTCCGCGCACCGTGCAATTTGGTGCGCGAACTGGGTTAGCGAGAGTGGTAGGATTGAAAATCTGACCCCAGGGGTGGTATTCATTTAATTTGATTTTTGGAGGGTGTCAACAATAAAAATTTCGGCGAACATGGACATGGAGTACTATAATGATTCTCTTCATAAAAAAAATATGAAAATGAAAACTAAGATGCCTAGAAGGGAATCATAATCATCACATAATTTATTATAAACTTTCTTATTTATTTTATCAATAAAATATAAGCTAGGGGCTTCACCCTATCTAAAGATTTCTTGTTTATTCAATCTCACAAAAAAAAAAAAAGAGATTTCTTGTTTATTGCTTATGGTTATAGATAAGAGAAGACTTTGGCATTGCTTTTCTCACAAGGAAAGGTCCAACAGTGCGGTGATATTCAGAAGGGCATTTTAGGCAATGCCTTCGTTAGATTAAATGATTGAATGACAATAACGCAAAATCTAAACTGGAAAACTTATTTCATGGAAATAAATTGAAACACTGATTCGGCCAGAATTAGCCCGGCACAAATTATTTGTGGAAAAATAAAACAGAGCTAGCAACGGTGGAAAAATGAAGTTGCTGGGTTCATTTCCAAAAAGAAAAAAATATAAGACATGTAAGTTGCATGAAGCCAATACCTTTACCCTTCATTTTTGAGACAAAACACGTATCATTTTTAGGGGTGAAAATGGTATAGATAATATCCGATTTGAATTCGATCCGTATTCAAAAAATTAGATGTGGATATCTTATTCAAATATCCATGTGGATATGGATACTGATATGGTTTTACCTTTCAATTATATGTATCTGAATAGTAGATATATATCATATATTTTAATACATATTATAAAAAAATATTATTATTCACTATTAAAATTTGATAAATATTATGAACTTTGGTATTTTTTTAATATTATTTTAATAAATATCCGATCCGATCCATATCCATATCTGTATCCGGATGATATTTGATCCATATCCGTATTCGAAAAATTAAAAAGGATATGGATATGATTTTACCACTATCCGCTCCGTATTCGCTCTGTTTTCACACCATTCATTTTAAGAATTTCATTATATCTTAAAACATTAAACACACTTTTAAATGAGAAAAGAGAAGCAAGAAACAATAACCTTCTCATTAACATAAATAAGAAGCGAAAAGCAAATCAAATGATTGGTAATATAGATGGCATGGCTAAGAAGTGTTCAAATTTAATTATTTTATGGAGCATAGATAAATGGTACGATATTGCATGGTTAATAAATTTTGAATTCCAATTACTTTTATGGGTATATATTAGTTAAATCAGTACCCTAAGAAAATCACCTTAAATTTTAGAGGATGAGGATATTATCTTCTCAGAGAAGATCTGAGCTTCACATTCAATCAATCTCAACCATTAAATACTATTTGATTTTATATAACTTTTTTCATGTAGTCTTACGTGTAGAAACATAAAATTAGTTAGAAACCTACCCATTTCAACACAACTATAATCTCTCAACCATTGATACCGCTGCATCTTTTTCATTTCTTTTCTCTATTCGCGTGCGTGTTTCCTTCTTCCCAAGTCCCAATGGCAATGAGATGGCTAGGTTTGAGTTCAGCTTGTTAATTATGGACCGAGCTAAAACCTCAGCTTGAAATCGTGACAAGCCAGTCCGAACTAGCTCACGAGCTGACGAGTTGGCTCGCTGGGTCTGGCTAAATCTTATTTTAAGAAGAAAATAAATTCTATAAATTTTTGGATCGAATTGAACCGAGCTGGTAAGCCTAATGCCACCAGTCAGTGCCACATTTTTGTCCTGGTAAGCCTAATGCCACCTGTCAGATGCGAAGAACACCGTATATTTTATAATTAGCCTCATATACAATGAAGTGATATGAATCAAGAGTTGAGGATTCAGGAGTAAGTACTGTTATGTGCCATTTACTACTTGGGTAACATTTACTACTTGAACTTGCTTAATATCTGGAATTTATTTGAATTAGGTAACTATTAGCCTCTCTTCTGATTTTATTTGACGGAATACATTGGAATTCTATAAGATTTGTTATGATCAATCTCTGGTCCTGCCCTTGGTGCTGAGATAAATTGTACCAAAAAAAGGAGAATTACTTGCATATTTCACCTTTATATTAGGAGCACTTAATTTCCTCAATTTACTGCTTCAACCACTCAGTGCCACATTTTTTCTGGTACTAAGCAGGAATTGTCTTATTCTTAATTCCAACAGTAGAGAAACTACGATACCAAATATCAGGCTAGGTTATCTCCGACAAGGTGCTTGTTCTCATCTCCGCTTTTGTTCCTCTCCGCTTTTGTTTTTCTCTCCGACAAAGTCCTTGTTCTCCTCTCCTCTTTGTATTCATTCTCTTTCCGATTATAATCTTCAGAAATGACCTCTATTTTAATTTTATTGATGAAACTCTAAACTGTGTAGGATTACTTCCATGTTTTTAATTATTTCCTGCTAATTGGATACGGCCATGCGATGGCTTTTAATTATTTCCCATGTTTTCTGAAAATCTTATAATTGGTATTTGGTTTCTATATGTTGTTAGTTGCTTGAGATTTTTAGAACAAACTTACCTGGTAAAATTTAGATATATTGACATTTTTCCTTTTCGGTTTTGGTCTCTTCTTAGTTATGCATGCTTGTTTTTCTACCAGCATACTATTGATTCTGGCTTGATCACTGGACAAAACAGGAGGCATTGCAACCTCACAAACTACTCCAATGCTCAACCAAGTTTTTCCAAGCAGGTTCTTTATATTAATTTAAAATTGTTAAAAGCTTTAAATTTTACTACAAGTGTATTTTCTCCATTTTTTTTGTGAAGTAATGTCTTCTCCATTTTTCCATTTGAACATATTCTCATTTTTTTTTTGTCAGGTCTCGGAGGCTGTTGAACTAATTCAGTCTTTCTTCATTTTGATGGTGCCGCAAAAGGAGATGGAAGAGTGGTACAAAGAAATACTTTTTGTTAAAATTGTTGTGTGCATTGTAAGGAGTTAAGAATAACCATCCTTTGTAGCCTGGTATTACTGGTACCTTAGTTAGCCCCGAAGTATCTGTTTTGGATTATTTGACCTATTAAATCTGCATAGATCTTTTTTCATTTGATCTTCTATATTTTTTTATGTACCTCATTTTATCATGGTGGCAATCTTGATACTGCTATTATTCGCACCACTCTAGGTACTTGTGTGCTTCCTCTATTGATTTCTCTCACCTCACAGTGGAATGAACTAGCTGTTGTTCTTCTTGCACATCCAAAGGTACGTACCGGTAGAGGGTAGATGTGCAACTATTGTACCAGTTTGTGGTACTCCTTTATTGTTAGTGATAACTGAGGATTATAATGTTAATTGATATCTGGGTAGTATGCTGATTGGACAAGAATTTGGTTCCCTTGTTGTGATAAAAGGATGTGTATCTTTGTACTTACTATGTTTTATTAATTTTCTTAAATTTGTTTCTAAATTTATCTGTTGTGTTTCGGTCTTTCGGATGTAATTATTGGTAATTTATATTACATAGTATTGTATAATTTATCAGTAATGCATTAAATTTTCCATTTCCTGTACGCCTTCCAGTTTACAACATAATAATTATATTAGTGTACATAATATCTTTATTTTTCTTTATCAAAATCTTCATTTAAGAAGCACATAAAACTATGCTTAAGGAATCATATGCATAAGAAATTAAATCTTGGAATAAGAGACACAACATGGTCAACGAGGACAGAGCTGAATGGTTTGATTGAGTTTTTTATTAGGAGTAAGGATTGTCTTAGATTCTTAGGGGTTTAATATGTTTTGGTTGATGTTTCGTGTTGAGATTTTAAATGTTGTTTTCTTTTAAAATTATGTATATGCTCTTTTTTTATGGTAATTGTTACGGATATATGAGAAAAATGATTTTTCATTATAATGTTTTGATTTATATTGATGAATTGTCAATTAGAATTAGAATAAATTTTCTTTATTTTATATCATCTGTGTGGTAAGAAGAGAAGTCTTGGATGTGATGTAATTTTAAATATGCGTAATCATTTTGGCATATTTTTAAGATTAAACAATAAAATTCTCATTTGCTTTCATTATTACTAATACATAATTATGCACTTAATTCTTAAATTAATCACATTTAAAAATAATAATCAAAAAGTCAGTATTCTTAAGAAAACCATTTTAAATTATGGAGGGGTGAGGAGACTATCTTCTTAGAGAAGATCTCAGCCTCACATTCAATCAATCTCAACTATCGATCACTGTCTGATTTTATACAACTTTCAATCGCAACGGCAACGCGTGGCCGGCATATTAAAAAAAATCAGGACAATCTGGGCCGTTTATTTATTTATTTAAAACTTTTTTTTCTCTTGTGTTTTGCATTGATCCAAGCCAGTCGCTCGGCCCAATTATTTGTTGGAGGGTGCATTAATTATTCTTGCTTTTTAAGTACGCATTACTCTCGTGGAAAATACTAATATAACTACCTTTATAAGTCGTTTCGTGCATTTGCATTGGTCAATGTAGCAAAACTACACGCATTAGCAAATTTATTTGAATTCGGTAGCAATAGAAATGGTCAATGTCGTTTAATCATTTATTGCACGAAATACACCGCACTTTTTTACTCGAATGCTTATCACCAGATTAGAAACTTTTAGCCTACGGGCGTGAAGCAATGAAAAATGAAGAGTTTAGTGAAAAATAATATATGGAAGTTACAAGTTCAATGCATATATTGATTGTTTCTTGCTTTAGTGAAAATTATATATCTTATAGAGTTTTTAATTTATTAGCATGACATAAAAATCAATTTTTTTAACTAATTTCAGTAAAAGTAATAGATTAAACGACAATGTCTTAATTATTGAACTAAATATGATTTTTAATATATGAAGTAATAAAATTATATTTTCAAGTTCTCAAAATCTCCTCTGACAATAATAAGAGGCAAATCTGCAATTTGGTGAACGACAGTTTTATATACTTCAGAGAACTGAAAACATATTTCTTTAGAGGGTAGAAACGAAGTTAGATGGAGTCAAAATAAGACCCTCGCATGATTTATTTATTTTTGAATAAAAACTAAAATTAAATAGTCCAACCATTTAATATTTATAAGAGATTTTTCATAAGAATTTCAAATTTATGACTTCTCATACAAAAAGTATTGTCGTTTACCACTAGACTAAAACTTGATACTCTGCACAATTTTTATTTAAAAAAAAAAGTAGTTTCTTTAACCGTGACAATTTACAAAAAAAAAAATAGAAAAATATGTTTGAATTTGTAAATTTGTATCCTGCTATAATAAACTTTTATGTAAGATATATATAATGAGGGTGATTCAACATGTGCCTTTTTATTTTGTCTCACTCTAAAACTCTCTTTTTCTTCTCTATTATTCAGAGGACCCAGTCAAAATCAGAAGACATCCGACTTAATTAGTTGGTTCAATCTGATCACCTACTTATGTTATTTAATTGTATAATCTATTACTAAATTGAATATACTTATTTTATTCAGCAGAAAGATTTGGATTGAGTTTGATCCAGTAAGTGTACATTCAAAAATAGCCAAATAAGTCAGATTGAATATTTTATAGAGGATAATATATTAATTGGTCATTAAACTTTGCTCCATCCGTTTAATATAACATGTTAATTTGAAAATTAGTTTTATCCACTTAAATCTCGAAGTAATTACTTCCATTACTTCTTATTGTGATGGTATTTGATTTTTAGGAATAAAAATTCTCATTGCAAAAAATTGTATATTATGATGTAAAGGAATATAAAACAAATGACTAAAGATTCCATCTATGTTGACTTTTCTTTGCAGGAATAATAATGAAATCATAAATTAATGACCACAATGAATGAAATTTTCTTTGAATATCTGCGTGTTGCAAGAAGTCAAATAACTAGCATTTGGTCTACTGGTAAAAAGCAACACATGTGTAGGAGGTCATGAGTTTGAAATTCAGATGAAGATTCTTTATAGACAATTAAATAGAAAAAAAAATATATGTGTGTTACATTGAAGCAACCACTTAAGAAACTGATTACAAAATTGCTAACTTGTGGTTTTTTAATGAGTTTTATCAACTTTTTTTTTTTGCACAAGTAATAATAGTTAGCCTATTAATAATAATCGTCCGGCCGGCCTTAAAAGCAATAATAATAGTTACGCTAATAATAAGTCAATAATAAAGTCAATACGTTTTTCTTTAAAAAAAATATATCAATTATTATTCTTTTTCATTGGCGAATAAATTACATTTTTCTTATTATTCATGCTTGTCAATTTGGGTTATGGTGGAGATATAATATTAATGTATATGTTCGGCTGGAGAGAAATTAAACTTTGCTCATCTAAGTTCTTAATTCACGTTAATCTTAATCTATAGTGTCTATTTCATAACGTTCTGGCTTTCTTTGGAGCTCCTTAAGAGCTGACAAATGTAATTTTTCAGACAATTATACACTAGTAGCTCTGACCTCCTTAAGTCCTTTATATTTCTTTTCAATTTTATTGACCTCCTTAAGCTCCTTTACGTTTATTTTTTTTTTCAATTTTTATCATCTCCTTCAAGAGATGGAACGCATCACTAGATGCAGGAAGGAAAAAAAGTAGCTCTTTTCGACGCATTTGAGGGCTCTCTGACGAATAACTTCCAATTCTGATACAGCGTCAACATTCTCGTCGACATGCTCTCTCCATTGACCCCCACTTGGATAAGTATTCATTTCTTCCATTAGCATGATAGACACTGATGTTGTTGTTGCTATCAGCGAATTTGTGTTTTTGTTCACTTTCGTTAGATTTTGGGAGAGCTATTTGGGAGGTTTTACACAAACTTTTGGGAGATCTATTTTGGGAGGTTGTGGTACTATGCATAATGCATATTGCATATTGGTATGTACTTTAGATTAATATTCTTGTTTTTAAAGTTTAAGCAGTCAATTTGAACGGTTAGCATGATTTTCATATAAAATTGCACTTGCAGAATAAATTTTATACTTTTTAGAATCTTTTTACTGTTTTTAGATAGGTAGAATGATTCAAAGATTCTACATTATTCAAAACTAGTGATTTTCTACCTATTAAACAATAAAAAAATTTAATATGCAAGTACATTTTTTTTCATATGGTTATCATATTGAACTTCTTAGATCGATTATTTAAACCTTATTTACGAAAATATTAATCTAAAATATGGACCAATGTGCATCACATTTATGCAAAGTACCGTAGTCTCACTCATTTTTTCAAAAAAAAAAAAAAAAGTCTGAACGGTTTAGGTCGTGTTAAGTGTTGTGTGCTCCTGCCATAAGCCCAGATCCATCGTGAATTTCTATTGGGCCTTTCTGGGCCTTCATTAGCTCGGACCACCTCCATTTAAAAGATCTTTGCTTATAGTTCGCCGGATTCACCCCGCGCTTTCCACTGACGCAAGGACCCTGTCGTCGTTTTTATCCGACACCAACTGCTGCCTCAGCAAACATAGAACACACCAGAGGCGGAGGCGGTGGGGAAGATGGTGGCGGAGGGAGGCGGAGGGAAGGGTAGGCTGGGAAGGAGGCTGCTCCACCTCATATACGACAAGAGAAGCGCCGTGGTGGTGCTAACCGAGTGGTCTCAGGAGTACCAGCTCAATCGTATCGTCAGAGAGATTCGCAAGTAAAAACGCTATAAGCACGCTCTTGAGGTGAGTACTGCCGAACTGGTACAACTCCACGAACACTTTACTTTGTTGAATGCACGGAAGGTTTTCCAGTTTTGTCACTTAGATGAAAAGGCTTTTTTGGAATCTCATTCTCACATGAACAATTATTTGTTGCGCTATAGAAAAAGGTTAGAATGTTCTGGTAATGACCTTGTCAGATGATAATTGGATGTGTGACACCACCCTGAAAAGATTTCATATGACTGTTTGTGAAGGATTTGATTTTTTGTTTGCCACTTTAAACCAGAAAAATGGGCTTTATTAAAAACATTCATTGACATATATGCCTCTTAGGTCTGAAAATACAGATGCATATGAAGTGCCTACTCCATTAGCTGTTTTGAATAAAAATTATCATCTATTTTGAACTTTTTTTCTCTCTTTTGTGCTAAAACAAATTAATGTAATACTAGGATTTGCTGCCATTCACATGTCAAATGGTACTTTCAAGTTCCTAAGACATACCTCTCTATGCATAATGCAGATATGCGAATGGATGACTCTACAACCAGATATAAAACTCCTGTCCGGAGATTATGCAGTACATCTGGACCTGGTTGCAAAAGTACATGGCCTTGCCAGCGCAGAGAAATTTTTTGATGACATGCCTGAGAGAATGGAAGGACCTCTCTCTTGGTCAGCTTTGCTCCATACTTACATGCAATTCCAGCTGCAGGAGAAGGCTGAAGCACTAATTAAAGAAATGCTGCGCAATGGGTTCCTAAAATGTCCTCTCGCATTCAATCATATGTTAACTCTGTACCTCTCAACAGGAGATTTAAATAAAGTTCCAAATTTGGTACATCTTACCAGATGTGATCACATACAGCCTATGGCTCACATCATGTTCCAGGAAAAATTATTCTAGAGGAGCTGAGATAGCACACCTTGAGATGAAACGGGATAAAATGCTTCCTGACTGGTACACGTACACCTTCAGTTTGCTTGCCAGTATAAGAGTTGGAATAGTATAAAATTTGTGAGAACATTAAATAGTAAAAGAGTTGGAATAGTATAAAATTGTTTTATGTCAAGTCCAGATTTTATATAAAGAAAAAAGTCAGCAATATCTTTGTTTCTAAAAGAACATCAAAATAATGTCTGATTCTGAACGTATACATTCTCAATATTCAGTAGTAGTAAAGTACAGTGTTACTTGTTACATAAACTTTCAGCCACAATTTCTTTCAATTTATTTCAATTTACATGTTTCATTAATTTACTACGTTGTAGTTTGAGATGACCGTACCGTGGTTTGTAGTTTTCTTTTTAGTTTGAGCAGGCTGTATTTTTTTGCAGTTAGGTGTTAGCACTGTCATGATGCTCACTGTAGTGTAGTTGTAGTTGGGGTAGAGGAATTTACCGGTATTGAATTTGCATACCAGTAACTGTTGAGAGATAAATTGGTAAGGCTGTATCACACAAAAGCTTCTAAGAATAATTTCTTCGAACATCTTGTGTGAATACACCAACACAAATAAATAAAGAAATAAAAGAATCACACAAGATACCAAAATAATCAAGCAAGCACAAAAAATAAGAGAAGACACAAGATTTTACATGAAAACTCTTTTGGAAGAAAATGACAGGAGCACACGGCACAAATTCACTAGATCAAAAAGTCTTACTAGTACAAGAGATTATCAAACTCAATAGCACTCTCTTGCACACTCTCTTACAATTTAAGACAGCAAAATTCTAGAAAAGTTTAGTGATGAGAAGAGAGCAGCACCAAAAGACTCACAAAATAGCTCTAGTTCTAAAGGTTACGCTGTAACCATTTTAATTAAACCAACACCATCGGCTTCTTCCTTTGCTTATAGGAAAAATCAGAATACCAGGTTTGACTTTTTTACCAATGGCAAAGGAAACAAAACACCATCTGTTTGTTCTCAGCCGTTGGCAAAGAGCAAATGGGCTTGGCCCATTAATTGGCTTCAACACAACAGTAACTGGTACAAATCATGTAATGACGTTTGCTATATTTTTATATGAGGGATGCTTCTATGAGCATAAGAATCTATTTGTAAAATGAGCATATATTCATTTTCAAAGTTCAAACAGTCGATCCGACCGTTCAACATTATCTCCATATTAAAAAGTACTTGGAGGTCAAATTTTACAATTTTTTGAATTTTTTTACTATTTATTAAGTATTTTACAAAACTAGTCAAATTCAGACCATTGAATTTTGTACCTATCTTAATAAATAGTAAAAAAATTCAAAAAAATGTAAAATTTGACCTCCAAGTACATTGTAATATGGAGAAAATGTTGAACGGTCGGATCGACTGTTTGAACTTTGAAAATGAAAATATACTCATTTTATAAATAGGTCCTTATGCCCGTAGAAGAATTTGCCTTTTTATATATTCTGTTTGGCAGCTTCTGCCAAAATTTCAAAAACAAAAAAAAAAACAAATCTTTGTATTTTATCATATTTTTTACCTATCAAACTATTCAACCCTGTTCAAAACCACTATAATATATCCAATATTTATCTCGTGTCCTTTCCGAAAAGCTCTCACTCACCATAAGACTTCAAGAATAGTTCCTTCAAATCTTCAAAATATTATTAAAAATCAGTTGTCCGTGATAGTAACATTTCGAATCACAATAAATTAGTATCTAAGCAATCCATATGACAACACTTAAGTGTAAATACTTAGTGCATTTAACTATAAATATCTGACAGAATATGCTCAGTACTTAGTCCATAATAGAGAAGACAACAATCTCAATTAAGTGCTCAAGAAAGAAGACTATTTTTTTTTTCTTTCCTGCTCTTGTAATTCAAAAGGGCCGAAAACAGAATTGGTTATTTCCTTGTTACTGTTCAATAAACTTGATGGAGTATAACGATAACGAATGGAGCATGTCAGTGGACCACCGATGGTGGTTGATGCGCCTAAGGCCCCCGAATGACTAGAGAGTAGGTCCGATGGGCATCGGACCTACTCTGGTTCGACGGGTTTAATCACCGTAGATTTGCTTTTAGATTCGTGCGAAACGCTTTATAGTTCGTGCGCATTTGTTTTATTGTTGGTGCACACAAATCTTAAATTAGATTGGACGGTCATCATACTTGTTGAACCTAAAAGTAGGTCCGATGGGCATCGGACCTACTCCGTTCTCCCCCCGAATAGCTTTGATCTTTATCTCATTATAATTATCGTGTGAAACTATTATCATATTGTTCTTCTCTATTAAATCTCTTTTATAGACAATTTTTGTATATTAAAAACTTCATTTGCTGCCTCTCGTTAAAAATTCAAATTTAAGCCTCAGTAACTATACAAATTGCTACAAGAAAAACTCTCATGCAGTAATTTTTATGTTTCATGAGAGGAAAGCGCTGAATTCGAATGCAACATCAACTAAGCACGGTTAATTTTGTATGGGGACAAACATTTGGGGACTGTTATCAGCCCTCTTTTTATTAATATGTCATGTTGATAGGTTAAATCAGTTAGATATGTTCCTAAATAAAAAAATTTAAAAGAAAAATCGGTTAGCTTTTTACAATTTATTTTTAAAATATTAAACAAAAAAGAAAGAGAAAGGCTTTCAATGTTGCCATAATGAACACATGGTGTGGCTCGGAAGCCGTCATCGGTAACCGAAACGTGATCGTTTACTTCTATTATTTTATCTATCTCGATTCTCTTGATTCTTTTCATATGTATTAAACTGTAGAACGAATCACTGTACAGAAGCTTTGAACCCGCTTATAGCCGGTGCTCCATCAAACTCACTACACATCAACATATTGGGAAAAGAAAACAAGGAATCCGACCATACCAATCCCTTGCCCTTTCTTTCGGACCAAGATCAAGTTCAGATCGACAGTAGAAGCCCTCCGTTTTGAGCTTCAGCAATGGCAGCCTTGGCTGTCTCAGGCGTAATAAACCTCCATTTGCAGTACCATAAAAAACCAACACGCCTGTATGTCCCTCCCAAAATCAAACCCCTCTCATTCTCTCCTTTTATCACCGGCCGTACTCTCTCGCGCGGTAACTTGCTTACCCCACTCGCTCATGGTCATAGCCATGACCATCATCACCACAACCACCAACATGGTCATCACCATCATCATCATGGCCATGGCCACGGCCACGACCATGAGTACCATGGTTACGAAGGATTGGTGCTTCGATTTGCTAGGTTTACAGGGTGGGCTCCACTGGCGGATCTCCTAAGAGAGAACTTGGTGTTGTGCTGTGTCTCAATGATGCTTCTCCTGGTGGCAGCTGTGTGCCCTCACGTGGCGCCGGCTCGGACTGCAAAGCCGCTTCAGAATTTGTTCATCACAATAGCTTTTCCTCTTGTTGGGGTAAGTGGGTAGAAATAGAAGTGAGAATTTGAATTTCAAGAGTAATTGATTTATTGGGAGAGGATGGGATGAGATGTTCAGAATTAGTATCTGTGCAATAAAATTTGCATGAAGTGTGAGAGCTAATTCTGAGTTATAGTTTGTATTTGGAGATAAAAATCAATTTCCACAGCTAGTTGTAATGAATTGTGTAAATTTTATCAAAATGGATTTAGATACTTGTTGGATTTTGGAATAGAATTAAAATTGTGATGAGGTCTGGTCAGGACAAATTAGATCAACTTCCTTCAGAGATCACAGATTAGCCTATGAATTGTTAGAGTTTAAATATAGAATACAAGAATAATCATGTAAAATTTATCCTATGTACATATTTATAGGTTTCAGCTGCACTTGATGCCCTTGTGGATATTGCAGGAGGCAAAATTAACATCCATGTGCTGATGGCTCTTGCAGCCTTTGCTTCAGTGTTTATGGGCAACTCCTTGGAAGGTGGCCTCCTTCTCGCCATGTTTAACCTAGCCCATATAGGTACTCCATTTTTATTTTTATTTTATATATTTCTTTTTCTAATGATATCCTTTCAGGTTAAAATAGTGGAAGAAAGAACCTGTAGAAACTGATACTTAAAATGTTGGCCTTTGAGTAAACCATGCTTCCTGTATTGTGTTGGTTATAGTGGTACTAATCAGGATGGTTGTCGGTTCCTGTATACAATGTGCAAGTTATATCAACTCGTGATGAACTGAGAATCATTCATGTGCATCAATTTCTTACATTAAATATGTTGTCTTTTAGTGGGTTCATCAGCCTTTGATAATTAGGAGCTTGGACAAAGCTCCAAACCAAGTAATACCACATCCACCAATCAAATCATTCTGATAAGCATGTTTTCTACCATTAATAAAATTAGATCTTACTTGACCAGCTGAAGAATATTTTACAAGCCGATCGATGATTGATGTGAAGGAACTAAAGGAGAACCACCCTGATTTTGCATTGTTATTAGAAAATGATGGTAATAGGCCACCTCATTTTTCAAAATTGAATTATACAAGGATCCCTGTGCAAGATCTCCAAGTTGACTCATACATCCTAGTCAGGGCCGGTGAGGTTCGTAAGCATTATATCTTATGTATGAGAAAACTCAAGGCAACTTGATTTTTTTTTATTGTTTTTGAACAACTTGGTAATTTTATCATCACTCTTTAACACGTTGCGGAAAGGTGTTATGAATTGCTTACAGATTTGATCCTCGTGCTAATCAGATTTTCTTTTTACCATTTTAAAATAGATTAACATGTTGGTTTTGTTTGCAAAGAATTCAATTTACTGAGTTTACTTTACATAAATTACAACTTACAATGGTTCCTTGATTAGGCCGTCCCAGTTGATGGGGAAGTGTTCCAAGGTTCATCTACTATTACAATAGAGCATCTAACTGGCGAGACAAAACCACTAGAACGAAGAGTTGGTGACGGCATTCCAGGTGGTGCTAGAAACTTAGAAGGCATGATGATTGTTAAGGTCGAATTGCATTTCAATTCAAATAATAGTACCTATTATAAGATACACTCTATTTATTCAGTCTAAATCTTATGTGAGTTCATGACAAAACCATACTTCAGCCATAAGACTCCAAATGGAAGATATCAGACCAGAGTATGAACAAAAGGATTTCAGGTTTTATTGTTTTTATAAGATACATTAGGAAATCACCAGAATCAGGTCCTGCTGATCCAATACAAATGAATGGCGGAGATTAAAAACTTTTTCTTCTTTTTTATGGTTAACTCATTTGCTGAACTGAGATTATGCAGTAGTAAATACCCCTAAAGCATTCAATAAGATCATCTAGGTTTGAATCTTTTGAAATAGAAGCATTAACTCAAACTATTTGTTTTAGGTGACAAAATCGTGGGAGGACTCGACATTAAATAAAATTGTGCAATTAACCGAAGAAGGCCAATTAAACAAGCCGAAGTTGCAAAGATGGTTAGATGAGTTCGGAGAACACTATAGTATGGTGGTGGTTGCCCTGTCTTTGGTCGTTGCTCTCTTTGGACCATGGATGTTCAAGTGCCCTTTTATTGGCAACTCAAGTAATTTTAAAGCTCTTTTCTTTCTTTACTGAGATGTTTACGGTAATTACAACAGTTCATGGAACATACATTCTGTTGAGATCTATGCTTTGTATAATGTTTCATTCAGGCTATTGTCCAGCTTTTTCAATTGTTTCCCGGTCTCTGTGATTTTTGGTAACCTACTGACGAACATTTAGTTTTTTCGTTTTTTTTGTTGGTTACATGGTATATGTTGACAATAGTAATATATTTATCATTATGTATCTAACAAATCGTGCAAAAAAGTAATGTTTTTTTTTTTCCTTTTTTTTTGCATGTAGCTGTCAGGGGATCAATTTATCGTGGTTTAGGGCTTATGGTGGCAGCGTCTCCCTGTGCACTGGCAGTAGCCCCTTTGGCATATGCCACTGCAATCAGTTCCTGTGCAAGTAAGGTGATAATCTTGAAATTCTAGACAATTTCTTTTTCTTTTAAGAGACGCATCAATCAAAATAAATAATTAAACATATTTGTTAATTTCTCAAGGGGATCTTGCTGAAAGGAGGGCATGTGCTAGATGCCCTTGCTTCCTGTCAGTCCATTGCATTTGATAAAACCGGAACTCTAACAACGGGGAAACTCATGTGCAAAGCAATAGAACCTATTCATGGCCACTCCACTGTTAGGCTTGAGTCTGAATATTTGCCTTGCTGTATCCCAAACTGTGAGAGTGAGGCTTTAGCTGTGGCCGCAGCAATGGAGAGGGGCACTACTCATCCTATTGGAAGGTACATCCTTTTGTAATTTTGGTAGGTAAAACTTTTGTTATTTTTTCGTGCATAACTCTTGAAACTTGACTATGTTTTTAATCAACTACATGGCTAATGCACAGAGCAGTTTTGGATCACACTATAGGAAAAGATCTCCCAGAGGTTGGAGTTGAGAGTTTTGAGTGCTTGCCTGGCCAAGGCCTGTATGCAACTCTGAGTGGCATAAAGGTAAAACATTGATTATAAATGAAACAAATTTTATTATTAGTGTTATTAGAATTCATGTGTATGTTTTTTCTCTTTTGTTTCATTGCTCATAGTCGGGAAGCAGCGAAAACAAGCTTTCAAAGGCATCACTTGGTTCAATCGAGTACATTGCTTCCCAGTGTAAATCCACTGATGAATCTGAAAGGATTAAGGAAGCTGCAAAGGCATCAGGGTATGGTCCTGATTTCATACAAGCTGCTCTCTCTGTAAATAAGAAGGTATGGTTTGTACTATTTGTCTGAAATTAAAAATAAAGGAGATATACTGGTCTAAAATTGCATTATATGTTTATATTGTAAGGTGACACTATTCCACTTTGAAGATGACCCACGACCAGGTGTCGCGGAGGTTATATCAACACTACGTAACAAGGCCAAACTTCAAATTATGATGCTAACTGGGGACCATGAATCAAGTGCATTGCGAGTTGCAAAAGCTGTTGGCATAGATGAGGTCTATAGTTCTCTCAAGCCAGAAGATAAACTTAACAAAGTCAAAAATGCTTCTAGAGATACAGGTAATTGTTGTTTAACTAATCTAGCTTTATGTAGTCTTTAAGTATTTTGATAAGAACTAATGTTAATGTTGACAGGAGGAGGATTGATTATGGTTGGGGATGGCATTAATGATGCACCCGCACTAGCCGCTTCAACTGTTGGCATGGTACTGGCACAACGTGCCAGTGCAACTGCAGTTGCAGTAGCTGATGTGCTGTTGTTGCGAGATAACATCTCTGTTGTTCCTTTTTGCGTGGCCAAGGCTCGTCAGACAACCTCTCTGGTTCACACTCAACACCTGTCTGCTTTAAAATCTATTTTGTTAGTTTTCTTGTATTTGATACATTGCCATGTGCTTTAATTTGTAGGTCAAGCAAAGTGTTGGTCTTGCATTGACTTGTATTGTGTTCGCTGCTCTCCCTTCTGTGCTAGGGTTTCTTCCTCTTTGGCTGACTGTATGTGCTTCTTTAAATTTTGCACTTATATTTTTTTGAAGATATGATGTTTGCCTTCTTGACAAGCTTCAGTTATTTCGGGGTAATAGAATTATTTTGAATGAGTATGATTGATTCAATTCCAGGTATTGTTGCATGAAGGAGGGACACTTCTGGTGTGTTTAAATTCGATTCGTGCACTCAATAACCCCACATGGTCTTTAATGGATGATTTCCAACAGTTGTTTTCTGCCTTGAGGAAAGTTATTTGTGGTTTTATCAGGAGGTCTCCTTCCCAAATTTCTGTCCAGGCTGCTTAGATTAAATCGCCAATCTTATTGTTGGTGTTCTTATTTATTTTTATTTTTTTACAATTTTACTAGAGCTATAATAGTAGAAATAAGTTTAATGTATAAGATTCAGTAATATTATTAAAAGTAAATAATATGTTTCCCTTTTATTCTTTTCTTTTTTGCTTTGTTTCCATTTTGTTTTGGTTATCAACTTATCATATGTACCATCTGCATGTAGGATTTATAGGAGGTTCGGCATGTTGAAGTATCGTTTATGAATTTGTATCCTCTGCATTAACTCAAATTTTGAGTTAAGATGTGGACTGTCCGATTGAGATCTGCACGAATATTAAAGGGCCTATGCGTTATAGGCGTGGGCCGTACTGACCCGAATTCTGAGTATACGGATTCATCGTCTATTGGGGATTTGGGGCTGCATGGAGTAAAGGCGGCGGATGATTTGGATTATTGAAATTCTAAAAGAAAATAAATAACAGTAATATCCGGGTTTCAAATTTTTTTATAACACTTTCAAAAATTGTATACATGTATTCAGCAAATCTGACTGAATTAGTGCATTAAAAATGTTGAAAAAAATCTTCCCAAGTACAAGACTACACGCAAATGCGTTCAAGGTCTTGGATGCATAGACGAGTTCTTCCGTTGAAACTAGCCAAGCACGTGTTTAAAAATTAGATATAGTCTTATCAAATTGGGATTCAGATTATTATTATTGTTATTCTTTGAACAAACAAAAATTTATCATTATTTTTAATTTTTTGGCTACTTTAGGTAAATTTAGTGTGTGGAATAACTTCATTCGTTTGAATGAGGAAAAATTCAATTGCAGAGGATTATAGAAATATGCTTGGTGTCATACACAGAATTTGTGTAAAGAATAAATAAATTTATTTCTCTTCTTTTTATTAAAGCTGGGATTAAGGAATTACCGAAAATAAATAAATTTATACGGCACACAGCATATCAAATAAACCTGGTAGCCACTATGAATGCGCCACAACACTTTCCATGTCTCTCTTTTTTTAATGAGAGGCTGATTATGAGTTTTTGACATGACTTAGCAGTCGTTGCGTTCTTCGGCCCAAAGATTTTAGATTTCTCCGCTATTGACAGAACGTGTCCTGTATTCCGGGATGATACACATTTTGAAGTTGCTCGTAAGAATTTTGATGCGAATCAGAATATTGTGGCTTACATCCAATGAAATTTGATAGGATGTTCATTAAACTGTCTCCGATTCCTACTTTTATAATAATCCGCCACATGCTCCGGAATTCTCAAATTTTCAAAAATATTCCTTATTTTCAATTTGGAAGTTCAAACCGTTTATTCAAGCCGCTCAATATAATTTTCATATTAAAATGTACTTGGAGATCAATTTTTTTACTTTTTTTATTTTTTTAGATAGGTATAAAATTGGACCATTAAAAAATAGTAATTTTATACCTATCTAAAATAGTAATAAAAAAATTTAAAAAAATATAAAATTTGATTTCCAACCATATTTTAATATGAAAACCATATTGAACAATTCGAATTAATATTTTCAACTTTGAAAATAAACATAAAGATGTAAAATAGAATTGAGGCATAAAAAACACCATGTAATTGAACCCTGCCCTTCAATAATTTATCATTTCAAATACTCTTTCGGATTATGTTACTTTTTCTAAGTCAAAGGCAATAAATAAGGGTTGGTATAATCTGTGGAAAAGGTCAGACTTACCTGACAGTAGGAACTAGAAAGCAAAAGCAGGAACAAATATTGCTGATGACTTAATTTTGTTACTAACTAATAAAGTAACCTCCTTTAAGAAAAGAGAAAAATATATAAATAACAATGACCTAAATTGCTTTTTCATTCTTTTTTCCCGTTATTTTCTTTTGACGGCTCACCAGAAAAAATATAGACCTCTACCGAATTCGGATCTGGTGAAGTAATTCAATTTTTTATTTTAAATCGGAACTGTCCGATTCGAATTCGAATCATCCATTCCGAAATGGAGCGCACATATTCTGACAACAGATTTGATCCCGAAATAATCTCGAGCAACAGAATCGAATCAGATGGTCCCGATCAAAAACCCAAAAGTCGGGTTAATTTAGGTGATCCGGACCCGACAGACCAGCGGCATGTCTCTCTCCCGTGCTTCCAAAGAATCAACCAGTCCGGTTACATCAAAATACATTTGCACGAGGACCATAGTCGCATAGGGATAAATACTTAACAGAGCAGTTTGACTTCATGCAGCGCATGGATTATAAAAACAGAGCAGTTTGTGCGCTGTATGAAGCTAAAAGTACTCTCTTAAAATCTTTACCCGTCGCATAGAGCGACATTATTTCTTGAACAACTCTTTCAAGGGAAACATCATGCGACCGTATAGTATGAACCAGGTTCATTTCAAAATACCAATTTTTAATTAAATCTTTAAACACACTTCAGCACGTCTTACCTCTCACCTACCCCGACTTCTTCCTTGGTTTGGTTTCCCTTCCATTTTCTCCCACTATCAGCTGTCTCAATTTTACCCTTCTCCTTCCACTGGATTCACATCCCCTTTGACAAAAAAGGGATAGAGAGCGAAGGATCGATTAGAAGGCCTCCGGCGATCAATGTTCCACAATTATCAAGGCACGAGGCGCGCCACCGCCGCGTCTCGCTCCTCTGCCTCCGGCGGCTCAGAAGGCGGCGGAGTAGGATCTCCAGCTGCCTCCTCCGCCTCCGATGGCTCCGCTTTCCGACCCTCTTCCTCCACCTTCTGGTTTCTCCTCCATGGCCTCTGCTGCCTCATCAGTCTCTTCTTGGGATTTCGTTTCTCTCGCCTAATTTTCGTTCTTCTCTTTTCCAACACTATCTACACCTACACAACCACCACTACTACGACTATTACCTCAACACGAACGGAAACCCTAACTGTCTCTTTCCCTCTAACCCATACGCCTCCGATTGAAACGGCGGTCAAACCGAACAATTCTGCAATTGAATTCTCTGACAAGGCGTCGAATCAGGGTTCAAGTCATAGTCAGATTGTAGTTGGGCGTCACGGGATCCTGATCCGACCGTGGCCGCACCCGGATCCGACTGAGGTGATACGGGCCCACCAGATCATAGAAAGAGTACAACAAGAACAGAGAAAGTGGTATGGTGTGAAAAGCCCTAGACCTTTAATTGTAATCACTCCTACCTATGCTAGAACCTTTCAGGCACTGCACCTTACGGGGTTGATACATTGCCTTAGAAATGTACCATACCCTGTAACCTGGATTGTGGTGGAGGCAGGCGGTGTCACTAATGAGACGGCCAGTCTTTTGGCACGGTCGAGGGTTCAGTTTTTACACATACCGTTTCATGAGAAAATGCCAGTTGAGTGGTCTGAGAGGCATCTGACAGAGAATCGCATGCGGTTACTTGGATTGAGGTAGTCACTGTTCTTTGTTTTAGTAATTTTCAAATTTTCTGTTGTGGAAAGCAGTTCACTGTGCTTTTTCGGTTAGAGAGAAATTTGGGCAATAATTTGGATAGCATTTTGAGACATCCAACTTATAGAAATATCAGGTTTTATTGTTACTTTGTTGGAATAGGAAACAGGTTTGAGTTATCTGAATTAGGACAAAGATAGGCTGTGTTTCTGGCCAAAATCTTTCATAGTTACATTAACTTCTTTGAGCATCAAAAGTAAGAGATAGTGAATAGGTGGACTGGGTTTTGTACATTTTCATTCACATACCTTTTCCCAAATTTAGAAAAGGTTGAAGTTGGTTTTTTCCTCTCCATTATTTTCCTTTGACACCAATAAAGTATTGTACTAAGAAATCCTTTTGACCTTACAGCTCATTGCCACCAAAGAAGCCCTCAAATACCTTAAAAAATCATGCAATATCTTTATATTGTTGACAAATAAAAAGTATCTTTAATGTTGACCTTGAAAGATAAATGTCATCAAGTATGAAGTATCTGTTAATTAATACACGGGATCATCAGAATGGAGGTTTACCGATTAAAACAATTTTGAGTTACACATTTTTCAGTTGCCCTGACATTGTTTATAGCTTGTTTTCAATGCTTCCAACTGATGCATGCCGAAATATAACATATTCCGTGTTCTCTTGGCATAAACTGAGGTAGATTTTGGGTGGAGAACTATAATTTGATATTGCCAGTTTCTAATTTTAGTGAAGAAATGCAAACCTCTTCTCTCTATTCTAATTCCAGGAAGCCATCTTTGTAACTAATTAATTGATTGTGTTGGTTTCTGTGGTTCACTTTACTACTACTGTAGGGTAATACGAGAGCGAAATATGTTTCAATGCTTCCAACTGATGCATGCCAAAATATAACATATTTCGTGTTCTCCTGGCATAAAATTGAGGTATTTGGGTAGAGAATTGTAATGTCAGATTGCCAGTTGGTAATTTTGGTGAAGAAATGCAAACCTCTTATCTCTATTCTAATTCCAGGAAGCCATCATTGAACTAATTAATTGACCGTGTTGGTTTCTCTGTGGTTCACTTTACTACTACTGTAGGGTAATACGAGAGCGAAATATGGATGGCATTGTTCTATTTGCTGACGACAGCAACGTCCACAGCCTTGATCTCTTTGACGAGATCCAAAAAGTAAAATGGATGGGCTCTGTCTCAGTCGGCATCCTGGCCCACTCCGGCGGACCTGACTCATCCCTTTTTACTGAAGATGAGAAACACAACCCTCCAATTCCTGTCCAGGGCCCTGCATGCAATTCCTCTGGCCATCTGATAGGCTGGCACACCTTCAACTCAATCCCCTACTCTGAGAAATCTGCCACCTTTGTCGGCGAGAGCGCTACGGTATTGCCAGGGAAGATGGAGTGGTCAGGTTTTGTGTTGAATGCAAGGATGATTTGGAAGGACTCTGAGGAAGGTCGACCGGAGTGGGTCAAGGACTTGGATAAGATCGGGGAGAATGGTGAGGAGATAGAGAGCCCGCTTGCCTTGGTCAATGATGCTTCTTTTGTAGAACCACTTGGGGATTGCGGGAAGAAGGTGATGCTCTGGTGGATGCGTGTCGAGGCCAGAGCTGATAGCAAGTTCCCTCCAGGGTAAGGAGCTTTTTCTTATTCTTTTGTGCCTTCTTTTTTTATTCATGGAAGTTGTGGGCTTTACCTTGGTTAATGTGTTTTTGGTTACGTTACTCTTGAATGTTTCAAATTTAAAACCCTTGCTCTTTCCCTTGTTATTTTTGGCTAGGTGGCACCAACTTCTCATGTAGTTGGATGCTGGTATTAGAACCCTTACGTTGGCATGAAAACTGGTATTTGAAACAACATTTAAGGTGCATAGAACTCTCAATTGTGCAATAGAAACCCTATTTAATTGAACCTGAACTGTCCATAAATCATGCAATTGTGCTTTTTAAAAGTGACTCCGTTGAATACTGAAAGCATAACTTGTTCTTTATGCAACAAAATTTTAGCAAAGAAAGATAGAGTTGATTTTATCGAACGTACAAACACAGCAAAGGCTAAATTATATGTAGGACCTAGCCGGCATGGTGGCAACTGCTGTAATAACAATTTTAACTGATATTTGAGCTGTTACTGCTGAGGGATGTATTACTGTGGGAGTGGGGGGCAGTCCGATGGGCATCGGACCAAATTCGATCTGATGCTCGGTCGAGCCGTCCTATCCGCATTAAGATTCGTGCGCACTTGATCAGTATGGATCTTGAAGTTGCCTGCACCAATCTAGATGCTGATCAGACAGCTTGGACCGAGCATCAGATCGAATTTGGTCCGATGCCCATCGGACCGCCCCCAATTCCATTGTTGTGAGGTAGTTTGTTACCACATGCTTGCATTTTACTCATATGATTTCCTTGTAATTTGGGCTCATGGTGCAATTAATATAGGTGGATAATTGACCCGCCTTTAGAAATTGTGGTATCTGCCAAGCGGACCCCATGGCAGGAAACTGATAATCTTTCAGGCACCAAGCCAGAGCAAGATGACAGGCGGTTCACAAGAACCAAGCCCAGAAGCAGCTCTAAGAGGAAGAACACCTTGCCAGGGCAGGAGAACTGATCTTTCATTAAAACAGGTAATCAGAAAAAACATTTGGATGCTTCATTTTGTAACATTTTAAATCAGTCAATTGCTAATCAGTGCTACACGAGAGATAAGAGAACGAAAAATTGTAGTGGAATCAAGCCTCATTTAGCCATTTGACCTTACACAATCCCAATCAATCATACCCTTGGCATCTATTTAGGTTCACCATAACTTTTATACCTGGCAGGTATACAGTAGTAATGGTACTCGGTCTATTGTGGTAAATACTTACAGATGGCGTATTTTTCGCCTTTGCAGGAATTCCTCAATGTAGGATTGATGAAGATCTGGATACAATCTCTTTTCTATTCTTTTTGGTAGAATTTACATTTGTTTTATTGTGCTTTCTAAAGTATATGCTTCTATATGTTGGAAGGTGTCGACACTCTCGGTGTATGCAAGTCAAGAAAGTGAGAATGTTTATGCCACATAGGTTCTTTCCCCAGTGTTTTTTCTCAATATCTTATATGTACTTATTATCATAGGATTTAACCTGTAAGAAATGTCTTGTATATTTACTTGAGAATGATAAAGAAAGTGTTTCATGCTCTTACGCTTATACAGGTGAATTTTTCAATAAAATCTTTTTATCCATTTATTCTATCCTTATCACATTCGATAAGGCAGACTAGGGGTGAAAACGGAGTGGATAGTGGTAAAACCATATCATATCTACATTTCAAAGAGCGGACACAGATATGGATACGGATAGCAAATGGATGTCAAAATGTAAAACCAAATTCACCTTAAACGGATACGGATACGAAGTGGATAATCTACGAATACGGATTCAAATGCAGATACAAAATGAATAATTGTTGGATAATAATGTTATATGAACTTTAAGATATAAATAATAATTAATAAAATATAAATATGAAAATAAATGAATAATTGTAAGTTGATGAAGAGATTGATGTTGGAAAGATGGGAGATATTCTGTTGATATATATATATAGAGATGGGCTATTGTACTTCGCGAAGTAAAACCCCCGTTTACTTCGGGTCATATTTTGTCATTTTCAAAATCTAAACAATCGATCCGAACCGTTCAACATGTTCTAAATATTGAAATGTGCTTGGAGACTAAATTTTACATTATTTGGAATTTTTTTACTATTTATTAAGCCACTTTGAAAGTTTCTGATCTGGTGGTCCAGAAAATTTTACTGTTTTTTACTGTTCACCGTTGGATCAGAAACTTTCAAATTGGCTTAATAAATAGTAAAAAAATTCCAAAAAATGTAAAATTTACTCTCCAAGCACATTTCAATATTTAGAACATGTTGAACGGTTCGGATCGGTTGTTTGAATTTTCAAAATGAAAATATGAGCGTGAAGTAAACGGGGGTTTTACTTCGCGAAGTACAATAGCCCATCTGTATGTATGTATATATATATATATATATATATATATATATATATATATATAAAATACAAGTAGTAACAAAAGATGGAGATGATTGTCCAATGATTTGGATCAACTTTTTTAATTTTGGAAAAGAAAATAAATGACGGGAGGCACAATGAGACGTGTGGTATTTTAACTCTCAAATTACATATGTTATATTTTATTCATACATTTTAACTATATGATATACAGTTATGAAAAAATTATTATATATAATTTTATTTAATTAGTAATTTATAATATCCTCTTAGAAAATAAATGAGACCGGTAATTATATATTTTTTAATATTTTTTTATATTACGCTATTTAAAGTAATATATTTATTTGCTTGCTGTATTTTTTATTTTATTATAAAAGTTAACAATTTATTCCAATATCTAGTTTTTATTTTATTTCAAAAACAAGCATTTTCGTATTTCTTATAAAATTGATACAATGTCTATTGCAGAATTGCAGAGATTATTATTAAGGTGTTACCACTTACCAGGTCATATGATTATTTCAGCATTCCAAATTTCCAATATAATGGTAACTTTCAGACAAGGACTTGGCTGAACTTTTCAGAAAATGGATATCACCTCCTGATAAATGCATTTTTGTAATATGTTTGCTCCAGCTTTGATCTAATATTTATGAGTAAGAATATATTGATAATCCCGACAAGTGATGTAGAAGTTTATCAAAATTCAAAATTTAAACATATGAAGTGTATTATTATTTATCTCATTCAAATAAGTATATTATTATTTAGATGGATCGTGTATTAAACTTGGTACCATTTGTAAATTATTTGATCAATACCCAATCGTTAAAATATTAATTGCTAAATAAATAATCAATCGATTTAAATATATTTATAACAAAAATATATTTCTAAATAGCAATATTTTCATGGAAATTTTTCCTGATTAGGCATAACGAGAGTCGCCGACATATGGGGCCCCATTTGGACTCGGACTAATTTCTCATATCCGCGTAAAGAGTAAAGACCCTTCGGCCTTCTCTCTCGCAGTCTCGGTGAGAAAAAGATTTGTATCCAGGACTCCCCTTCTCCCCCATATTCACGCCATCTCCTATCCCCAGATCGCCGGCGACGAATCCCGAATTGATCGCTATGGAGGTACGCCTATGGCACGACAAGCGCGAGCGCGAGCTCCTCGACAGCCTGGCCGACCTCTTCGCCATCATCAAGACCACCGAGAAGCTCGAAAAGGCGTACATCCGCGACCTCGTTCCCTCCGATTCCTACGAGTCCGAGTGCCTCAAACTCATCGCGCAGTTTAAAACGCTCTCCGCCTCCATCGCTTCTTCTGTGCCGTCGATCGAGCGGTTTGCTGAGGCTTACAAGCTGGATTGCCCCCATGCGCTCAATCGGCTCATCACTTCTGGCGTGCCAGCGACAGTGGAGCACCGTGCGGCTTCTACGGCGGCCGCGTCTTCGGCTGCAGCAACCTCTGCCTCGGCAATTGCGCAGTGTGTGCAAAATTTTATTACTGCCATGGACACGATCAAACTCAACATGATCGCTGTTGATCAGGTAATTATTTTCTTCTTCTCTATTATAATGCAATCATTGATAATGGTGTGTACTTGCCAGTACTGATTAGGAGGTTTTACTGGTGTAGAGTTTGCCAGTAGGGTGAAATACATAAAAGTGGTGAGATTGGATGAACAAATACACCTATATGCCCGAGCAAGCCAAGGAAAGAAACGCTCTATCAAAGAAACTTCTTAAAAGACTTGTCTGTAACAACGATGGTTCTAAACATTCATGAGCTGGTATCATACTGGTACTGGTCGTTGTTGGCATGTTTCGAGTGTGTAAATGTCCTCTCTAACCTGTCTTGTAACAGTAATTACATTAATATATTGAATCTTGCCATTGCACATAGCCAGAATACCAATTGACATATTTGTACTGGGGATATCATAGCCAGTAATTACATGAATATATTGAATCTTGCCATTTCACATAGCCAGAATACAATCACTGGAAACAAATATGGGGATATCATATTCTAATATTTGTAATTTGTAATGGATATCCCTTTAATTACTTGTCGGCTACATTTTTATATTATTTTCCTTAGACTAAATTTCAGCAGAAACCTTTGTTTTCTGGTACTGTATGACTTTGTACTATTTTAGTGGCAGAAGGTGCAATATAAAAATTTTAAAGTTCATGTTTGAGCAATTTAAATGAATGTCAATTTAATATATACATTACATATGTAGTTTGTAAAATGGGACTAAGTTTGTAACATATAAACAGGTGCACCCGCTACTGTCGGATCTATTTGCCTCCTTCAACAAACTCACTGGCAATCTCTTGCCACCAGACTTCGAGGGTAAAGTGAAGGTGAGAGAGTGGCTCTCCAGGCTGGCAAAGATGGGAGCAGCTGACGAGCTGACAGAGCAGCAGGCACGGCAGCTTCACTTTGACCTTGAGTCTTCCTACAATTCTTTCATGGCAGCTCTTCCCAATGCCGGCTCCTAAGCTGCTCAGAAGGTTTTTCTTTTTCATTTTTTTTCTTTTTTGCAACCAAGACCTATATCTTATAGCGGTTGCAAACAGCTCGTAATATTTTGAGTTTTGCAATAAGTATGCACGTGTTTCTGTTTACCAAACTTAGGCTCGTTCAATAACAAGGTCATTGTGTTTAAATATTGAGAAATACCCCCCCTTCCACAAACCCCTGTTGTAGCGAGCCTAACATTTCGGTAACACAACCTGATTAAACTGAAAGTTGGCATATGTTGATCGTTTTATCTAGGGGTTATTATATGATGAAGGCAGGGGCAGTTTAGTGAGCTTCAGAGCAGGTGTTCTTAAAATATCCAAATCTGTGTCATTCATAAATAATTGTAAACTAAGTATAACCTTGTTTACTTTCCAAGGATCTTAATATCTTGTACCTTTTTCCATTTTGGCGGTGATGGTGAGTTTTATTTTGTGTGTGTTTTGAGGGGGGTGGGGGGTAATGTATAAGTGACAAGATCATAAAATGTTTAAATATATGGTGTTAGAAGGTAAGATCATTGTAAGGTGCAATTGTATAGTTGTGGCTGCATTATACTTTTCTTAAATTTGTATATTCTGTGCCTGCATTTCTGATGCCTCCTTTTGGCTTGCAATGCAGGTTTTTGGCGATTCAATTATTGCTTGTGTTGGGGTCAAATTGTGATAAAAGGAGTATCCTTGTATATTCTCATGTTTGAATCTGTTGAAAAATATTTATTAGGATTTAGTTGTATTAAATTTGGTGTGGTGTAGGGATAGTATTACTACAATGCTCGGTCATTGTTTGTATAATTGCTTTCATAGTGTTCAGCTGAGTAACAGGATCTATAATCCACTACCTTGATCCACTTGGCCACATCCGCCTCTTTCTCAATTTCATGCTATAGCAAAAGGTTTCCATCTCAGATACTTGTACCATACTGAGAAGTTCTGGTATAACACATACAGCCTGGTATTGACCCATAATTGTTCAAATTCTTGATGTGTTTTGTCAGTAATTTTAATTTTGTTTGGTTTTGTCAGTAATCCAAAGTCATGTTAAACCGTTCAATCGGTGTCAAAATTCACACGGAGAGTTTCGATTCACATGACCATTTTGAAGTAATTAAGTTTTGAATGTGTTCGCACGAATCTCAACATAGATTAGATGGTCTAAACCTGACTTTGGATCAGATTTGTCCAAAAGGGCTTTGGTCAAAATCCAATTCCATGCCACTGAATATTTGCTTTATGCTAATATAGAGCAAACTAAAATAGTAATGACAGAGATGGACTTGTACTTTTATCTTTTTTCCTTTCTGGCCTTCATGCTTTGGAAGTTTTTATTTGGTCGATATGTTATCATTTTGGGGAAATTTGCTTTTTTGCCAGTCAATATTGTCTTGACTCGCCAACACTAATCGTCAGTATATTAGTAATGGACTAATGGTAGTGGTTGGTTGTTTTGAAAAACTGGCTTATGCTTCGGATAAAGTATGAACTGTGTGCAAAAAATTGGAATAATAAACTACTAGGCACTAGCAATCATCGTTTAATAAAATGTGAATTAACTATTAGCAATATTAGAAGTGGGTGCTTTGAACATATAATGATGAAAATGTTGATATAAATGCTCACAGCACCAATATATGATGATGACGTGGATGATAAAACCAATATCCATGTTAATTTTGTTAATCATGTGAGTGATGAATTTGACAATTGGTTGTCAAGATTTTCATCCACTTTAGCATTTACATCATAAAATTGGTGTGCTAACACCGTGATGATGTCTATATATGCTCAAAATAGGAACTTTTACACCTCAAGTACTAAAATACAAAATGAGCAATTGACCATGTGTGTATTTTATTCGAAAAATGCTTTCTGTTAGGTGATTAGTGTGTAAAGATCACATACTTTGCTGGTAAACTAGGACATTACTTTCAATCCTTCAAAAGAAAATATAAAACTTCGTTGGCACGATGATATACAGAAAAGAAATGGCCTTAAATGCAAGTGCTCCAAGAAATTCAGAGACTAAATTGTTTTTTTTTTTTCTATGCGTTCTTGGATTCCTTCCGGACTCCAACAGTTCATCTCCGCGGTTTTAGCGAAGTCAAAACAATACCAGCGATTATAGAATTAAAAAATAAGAAAATTAAGTGCAACAATTAATGCATATGCTCTCTATCCTTGGCATCCACCAATAAATTTATCCCGTACGGTTGCAATAGCAAAGTTGAATATAGGTGTTAATTTGTGAAAGAGCAAAACTGAACTTCGGTGCTAATGTATGAAAGAGAAAAAAAGGAAAATAATTGATCCATTTGTAAAGTACAACAGTAATAAATGATGCTCAGAAGTGAATCATTGTTAAAGTGATAAGTTTGTATATTATTCAATGTATAGTATGAAATAGACTATTATTCAAGCATCTCCTATATCAGAATCTCATTAATTGTATCTGATACGGAGGGATCAACTTACAACATTTGTAAGTTATATCTTACAACAATTGTAAGTTATATCTTACAACAATTCGATTTTGCAATTTTAAAAATTCAAACAGTCGATCCAAACTGTTCAACATGATATCTAGAGTAGAACTGAACAAGTATCATCTCCATTACTGTAAAAGATTCCCTTCACTTTACGGTTTGAGATTAACTTTCAGCCGCTTTGAGATTCGGGTTAACGCAGGGGCAGTATTATTGGGCTTTGTGATTCATGCCAAGTTAAAAAGAACGGTCCAGATCCAATAATTGTAAATGATTCCCTATTACGGTAGCAGGGAGGATGTGAATTCAAGTAGAACTAGAGTGTTCTTAAGCTTACCAAGTCCCTTTGTGAGCTTAATTCAAAAACATGTTAAAGTGGCTTCAAACGATGCATTCAAACCGTTGAAACCGATCTACTTCACAAGTGATGCATTTACATGTCAAATTTATAAATTTTTGAACTAATTTAGTATAAAGTCAAGCGGTAAAAAAAAAGATGGTTTATAAGTTAATTTTAATATGTTCATTTTTCATCATTTTTTGATCGCTTGAATTTATATTAAATTAGTTTGAAAATTTAAAAACTTGACATGTAAACTCATTCCTCGTGAAGTATATCGGTTTCAACGGTTTTGATGCGTCACTTGAAACCAATTCGATGAGCTTTTGAGTTAAGCTCACAAAGAGGCTTGGTGAGCTTAAGAACACTCTAGTTCTACTCTGATATCTATATTAAAATGTGCTTGGAGATAAAATTTTACATTTTTTTTATTTTTTACTATTTATTAAGTATTTTACAAAACTGTTGTTTTTAGACAATTCTGAACTACTGAAAAACAACCGTTTTGTAAAATACTTAATAAATAGTACAAAAATAAAAAATGTAAAATTTTATCTTCAAGCATATTTTAATATAGATATCATGTTAAATGGTTTGGATCGACTGTTTAAACTTTTAAAATCACAAAACTAAATTATTGTAAAATGTTGTAAGTGGATCCCTCTTGCTAATATTATTCAATGTATAGTATGAAATTGCACGAAAATTTTAGTGGCTTTTGACTTTTAATACTTTTCTTTTGGTGTTTTTTTGTGTTAGTTACTTGTTACATATTGAAAAGGCTTCTCCAATTCCTCTAAGCCCCTCTCTCTATTCATTCTCCATTATTTTTCTTAACCATGAAATAATAATTCAAAATAAAATTGAATTAACGTACACCCCTTTTCTTTTATCATCTGTGACTCAATCAAATCGGAAAGGCTAAAAATCCCTTCATCTTCTGGGAAGTTGAATGATATATTTAAACCTTTTTTATTTTATATCATGTCATAGTTAATTATTTCTTTTAGCATTTATTTAAAAAAAAAAATTCTTTTTGCACGCCAGTATTGTCTATTCTATTTAGGCGAGCATTGTACTAAGCGTAGGGTTGATCTAAAATCACCCGACATTTTTATTAATATCCAAAGTTTAATACAAATTATTAATTATGCCCAGATTTTCAAACTTCCGCTAAAAATACCCACACCGGCCAGAAAATGGCCGGTTTACTCCCCCCCTAAACCGGCCATTTTCTGGCCGGTTTACTCTTTTTTTCTTTTTAACCCGCAAAAACCCCTATATATACCCCTTTTTCTTTCTCTCCTCTCACAATTCTCTCATCTCTCAACCGAATTCTCTCTTCTTTGAGGTAAATTTTTTTTTTATCTAATTTAATTTTTAATTTATTTATTTTAGAGTTTAGGATTTAGGATTTAGGTGTTATAATTTAAATTATATTGTTGTAATTTAGTGTAATTAGTTAAATTGACCAATATTTAGTGTATTTTGGTCCTTTTTACCAGAATTAGGCTGATTTAGCGTAATTTTACCGAAATTAGCACGGTTGACCAATATTTAGTGTATTTTGGTCCTTTTTACCATAATTATGCTAATTAAGCTTAATTTTACCGAAATTAGCACAGTTGACCAATGTTTATGGTATTTTGGCATTTTTACCATAATTAGACTAATTAAGCTTAATTTAGTGTAATTAGCACGGTTGACCTATATTTAGGGTATTTTGGTCTTTTTTACCATAATTAGGCTAATTAAGCGTAATTTTACCGAAATTAGGTTATTTTCCAATATTTAGGGTATTTTGGCCCTTTTTACCATAATTAGGCGAATTAAGCTAATTTGACCGAAATTAGCACGGTTGACCAATATTTAGGTTATTTTGGCTTTTTTTACCATAATTAGGCTGATTAAGCGTAATTTAGGGTAATTAGCACAGTTGTCCAATATTTATGGTATTTTGGCATTTTTTACCATAATTAGGCTAATTAAGCGTAATTTTACCGAAATTAGGTTATTTTAGACATCAGGATGCCTAGAGCACGGCCAGTAGTGGACGAGCCGATCAGTACCAGCAGCACGGAGCACATCAGTCCTCTCCTGTGGATTCCCCACAGCGAGCACCGAGTCTCACTGGCTTCTCGTGAGGTACGTTCCTTTTCTTAGATTTTCTTTAAATTTTGTTGGGTTTAAATTTTATTATGTTATCACCATGCGGATTACTTTTTTCAACGCAGGACACGGATCTGTTAGATGTGAAGTTGCGGTGCGTTCATATGCAGTATTACGATATGATGGCCCTGTACCTCATCAGCCTGGGTCTCTACCAGGTTGTGGACATCGTGCGGACAGAGAAAAGCATCATCAATGCTTCTCTCATTGCTGGACTGGTGGAGCGATGGCGTCCCGAGACGCACACGTTTCACATGCCATTCGGAGAGATGACGGTGACTCTCCAGGATGTGAGTGCTCTTTGGGGTTTGCCTATCCGTGGCACACCCGTCGGCGGCGTCTCTGACAGCACCAGATTTGTAGGTGATGTCGAGGAGTTGTTGGGAGCTGATCTGGCTATTCGTGCCAAATGGTAGAACAAAGTTTCAGTACAGATGAATCTGTACCTTTTAAACCTTATTCAACTCTCGACTAAGATTGCAAGTGCACAATCCCGTCGTGTAGTCTAATCAGGTATCGATCCACGAGGGACGACTCAAATTCTGAATTTCTACTCTACTTAGTTAGGTACTAGAAGTTTGAAGGTTGTGTGTTTGTCTATTCCTAGGTTTTGTAACAAATGTAATGAACAAATGTAATGACAGAAAGTAAAATCAATTAAATGTTTTGTTTTGGACTATTGTATAAAAGGCGTTTCAAGGGTTTCAGATTTCATCTTCAACTTTGCTGCTCTGGACCTGCCACGCGACTCGCATACTCTCGTATGTGACTCTTGTGACGCGACCCGCATGCTCTCGCATGCGACCCGTGTGGTCCTCAAGCTACTCTAGACCTGTCACGCGACTCGCGTACTCTCGTACGCGACCCTTGTGATGCGACCCGCGTGCCCTCACACGCGACCCGCATGGCCCCTTGAGCTGAGTCTGCACATGTCTGTTTCTGGTTGTTTAAATCGTGTAAGGCTCGATTGACCGTACCTAATGTCACTAAACCTCAACTCTCGTGTGTTGGCTTAACAGACCTGGTTTGGAAATGCAATTTCACCTTCCTATGTTTGATCAAACCTAAGTTCTCAGTTCTGTTTACTAAAGGTATCCACAAGTGGAAATTTCACCTCTCGGCTACTATTGACCTCACATTTCGGGTCTCAGGCCTACCTCAAATACTTAACCTAACTTGCAAGAAACATCAAGGCCAAATTACAAGAAGAAATACCAAAGGCATTCAACAGTAGACAATCAAGAATCAATCAAGCAATTTAGATCAAGCAATCACAAATAATACAAGAATCAAAGAAACACGAATAACATTCAGATTCAATCAATGTGCATAATCAAACAAGTTTAAGACTACATCCAAACCCCTGAAACTACAAAACTACTCAGACATGATCAAAAACAAAATAAAAGAGAGAAAGAGAGTGCAAATCATGATGAGAGGTGAAGGATTGAAGAGGATCGAAGCTTCTGGTCGAATCTTCTTCTCCAAGTCGAATCCTTCTTGGCTCCTCAGATCGGCTCCAGATCGTCTCTCCAGATCGCGTGCCAAGCTCCCTCTTCAAAATCCCGATCAGATCTATTTTTATGAAATTTCTGGATCCTTTGATTTGCGCAGGGCCCTCTGTATATATAGGCTTCTTAACGGGCTTCAATTGGGCCCTGATGCAATTAATTCGACGCGACCCGCATCATATGGGACGCGACCCGCGTCAGGTGGAACCTGGTGTGAGCAATGAGGGTCGCGTCTGAGGTCGCGCTGGACTGTGATGCGACCCGCGTCAGGTGGGACGCGACTCGCATGGAGGATGTCAGAATTCTGCTTGTTTTCGCCTATTTCCTGCAAAGTCAACCAAAAATGCAGCAGTACCATATTCTATTGATATTCAGTGTAAACTATGCAATTTAGTGGTTAAAAACATTATGTCTGGTCTGAAAATAGGTCGAAACAATAGATCAAATAAGGAGACATCACTGGCCTATATCATTGGGGACAATGGGAGGTCCAAATTTTATTTGCGGATGACGAGGTTACGACAGCACTTCAGCACAGGTCTCTCGGCAGATTCCACCGCGCTGGAGATTCAGAGGTAAATTTTATAACTTGTTTCTATTAATCAATTTATAATACGAGGATTATATTAGAATTTTTATATGTTTTGTATTGCAGATATACACGGGGCTACGTGATGGACCTTTTTGGTTCTGTCATGTTTCCTGATTTCAGCGGTGACCATATGCCGATGATGTATCTACCGCTGCTGCGAGACCTTGAGCAACCGGAGGGGTACAACTGGGGTGGAGCTGTCCTGGCGTATCTGTATTCCCACCTGTGCCGTAGTAGTGCGGTAAGTCACCAACTCTTAATTTAGTGTAAATTATTTAATCAATCAATCCATCAAAATATATTGACGTCTAATGTTCTTGAAAATGCAGCCGAATGTGAAGCAGATGTACGGGCCGGTGCTCCTGCTTCAGCACTGGTCGTGGTCACGGCTACCGGTGGGCCGTCCTATCCCCAATGCTGCGCTGCAATGGGGAGAGCCGAGTATTTGGAGTTGCCCGGCATACAGCAAGAAGTGGCACGGTGGCCACAACTACCAGAATCGGACCCACGGTGCTACCGTTGGGATCAGGCCAGTCCGGTCAGAGATCCAGAGTTTGCCATCCGTTCTAGTTGAGTGGACGCCCTACGAGCAGTTCTACTTGGAGAACCTCTTGCCGATCACGGTGATTGACCAGCAGGAGCAGGCGATGTGGTTCTACCGAGGTCCACTCATACACTTCTGGACAGTGGAGCACCACTACCCAGATCGGGTGCTCCGCCAGTTTGATCGACCGCCATTTATTCCCGCAGACCCATCTTTGCCGATGCACACGCACAGAGACCTGCACAGGTAAGTCGTAGTCTATTGTCAAATTTCTCATATTACTTGATAGCTTTGTATTGCAACTAACGTCTTCCTTACAGGATGAACCACCGAGGGCGGCTGGATAAGGACTGGAGCACCCATTTTGATGCATACTACGGGACAGCCCAGGATCCTCAGTATCTGGACTTCTATCACGAGCCAGATCCGATTCAGCAGACCTAGGGAGATCCCCAGTTGAGGTACGATACTTGGTACATGCAGATCTGCATGGCCAGTGTCTATCTGCGGGGCGATTACGGTGCCCATCTCTGCGACATGATCCAGACTGATGATGGTTACTATCCTAACGGCCGTTCATTCGCTCGCAACGTAAGTCACCTAAAACTATATAGTTTTTCTCTAACTTAATAGTTCATCAAGGTTTGATCTGACATGACAATTTTGTTTCAGCTTTTGGCGGGGATCAAGGAGTGCGCTCATGGGATCTCCACGATGGGCAAGAAGAACTGGCGATATCTTGGGTACCGCATCCTCAAGAAAAATGCAAATGCGGTTGAGGATGCCGGGCACGGTGGGAAGATCATCACGATGCTGCGAGACGCTGGAGAGAACATCAACTGGCGTGAGATAAATCCGACCGAGCCTGACCCGGAGCCGATTATTGGACAGGAGTTCCCACCTTCTCCCGATTCGCATCCAGAGTGGGACTACCATGATTGGGTATTGTCCAACGTTGCATGGCAGGCATGGTACGACGAGCATGGACATCCGGTGCAGCCTCATGTATGTCATACTTCAGTATCTGTCAGGTTTTAATAAATTTCTTCATTCAGATCTAATTTAATAATTTATGTGTATGATTGCAGGGTCCGGCAGAGATGCCGTCACAGCCACCACCTGCGGGGTTCGATACTTCTGATATGGAGTCCCTCTCGTACAGTCTCCAGGACTACTACGGGATATTGGATGATGAGTTCAGCTCGGCACCGAGGGTACCCCGATATGGCACAGACGCATGATGGAGAGGCGAGTGGTAGCGGGTCTCATACTCAGCCTGCCTTTGGGACTGAGTTCGCCGCATCTATCTTTAGTACACCTCCGCCAGTACCGACAGTCCCTACGGGTGATGCCATATGGGATACCGCCGATCAGATACTCAGGTCTGCCGATGAGCCCGAGAGAGACGGAGCCTGGCCGCGCTGGCGCCGGGCGAACGCCGGAGTACCGCCTCAGCGATATTCCCCCTCTCTGTTTTAGTTGTATTTTTACTAGTTTTGTACTATTTATATTTGATATGCTATTTATGTTTGGTATATTTGGATTATCCTATATTTCGGTTCTTGTGTATGTGTGCTTTTATGGTACTATTTTTATATTTTACAGATAAAAAAAATTATCATGATAATGCTAAACAGAAAATATTACAACATTAAAATAGTAGCACAACATAAAAAATAAACAGAAAAATATGTTAAACAGCAAAAATAAACTCATCAAGATTAAACCGACATTTTTTATTAATATCCAAAGTTGAATAAAAAGTTTGAAAACCATAATCTGGGGTTTCAAAAGTTTGAGCTTAGTCAGAAAACCATCATCTGAGGTTTCAAAAGTTTGAATATGAAAATGTGATCACGCCTTGGTTGTAATTAACCAAAAAAAAAGGCTGAAATTTTATAAAAATAAATAAAATATGAAAATAATGCAATTAAGTCAAAATTCACCCTTTATCTATCATTTTACTTTCGAAACGTATCATGTTATAAATTATTTTGAAAAAAAATTCGATTATAAATCGTAAGTCGTAAATTATAGAATGCCGTATATCATGTAGTTATAAGAGTATATGTGCTATATTGTTTTATGGCAAATTTTTCTGTGGACTAATACCCGACATTTTTATTAATATCTAGAAGTTGAATAATGCGGGTTAAAAAAAAAAAAAGAGTAAACCGGCCAGAAAATGGCCGGTTTAGGGGGGGAGTAAACCGGTCATTTTCTGGCCGGTTTGGGTATTTTTAGCGAAAGTTTGGAAATCTGGGCATAATTAATAATTTGTATTAAACTTTGAATATTAATAAAAAGGGAAAATTGATTATTTGCCACTTCAAAACTTTGAAATTGTAAAAATGCCATCCCGAAATTTGAAATTGTAAAAATGCCACTCCAAACTTCATTAATTTGTAATTTTGCCACTCCAAATAATTAATGACTAAAATACCCTCCAAATTAGTTTGACCAGTCCGGGAATGCAGGGGGGTCAGTATTTTTGTGCTTTGAGATTCGTGCAGAAAGGATTTGACCAGTCCGGGAATGTAGGGGGTCAGTATTTTTGTGCTTTGAGATTCGTGCAGAAAGTATTTTTCTGAATGAATGAATTAAAAAAGAGGGATTTGACGGTACTGAGAAATCACAATATTTTTGTGCTTTGAGATTCGTGCAGAAAGGATTTGACCAGTCCGGGAATGCAGGGGTCAGTATTTTTGTGCTTTGAGATTCGTGCAGAAAGTATTTTTCTGAATTACAAACTGATTTGGAGGGTATTTTAGTCATTAATTATTTAGAGTGGCAAAATTACAAATTAATGAAGTTTGGAGTGGCATTTTTACAATTTCAAATTTCGGGATGGCATTTTTACAATTTCAAGGTTTTGGAGTGACAAATAATCAATTTTTCCTAATAAAAATGTCGGTAAAATCACACTACTTTTGGAAGTAAGATCACATATCAACTTTTGTATACATACCAATAATAATTGAACCATTCCATAAAGTTCTTTTTTCAAGCTTATATAATCACTGTAACGAATTATTATCACAGTGTTAAATAATTCCATTATCAGCATTCCATCTCTATTCCCTATTAAATTTCTTGTAGAACTAAATTGGGTTGAATTAAACTGTCCGGCCATTTACATGTTACTACTGACGTGGCAGATGCTGTTCTCGTCCACGCTTTGCATCAACAATATTTCAATCAGTTTTTAACCCAAAAAAAAAAGCTCCTTTAATCTAATCCCTTAAAGACAACACAGCACATGCTCAATTTTCTCGAGTTGGGTATTGCCATGTGAGATCAATCATGGCCCCCTGTTCAACTGCCCCTCTTAGCTTATTCATAAAAAACATTCTTCTTCTATAATTTAGATATTAAATTGAGAATTCGTGTGACATGTAAGCAAAGGCATTAATTGCAGTAACGATGCTATACAGGAAAATTTGTTTCACTGAAACAAAAGATCACAGAATTTACATAACAGAGTGGTCCTTTTAACAGAGTTGATTACTGTAGTAGTCCTTTTAACAGAGTAATTTTGATTTCATACAGCGCAGAACTATAGAATCAAAACAGTACTACATATGGTTTATGGGCTGCATGAAGCCGAAACTACTCTGTTAAAATCTTTACCATGGAACAATTGAATTCTAGCCGTCCTATTATTGGATTCGGATTTGATTGGAAAATTCCGCTTTTATTTAAGTAACAAAACAGTAAGTTTTTATATGATCCAGCAATAGATTTAAATCAAATTGCTCGTACTTTTTTTTTTTTTTTACTTTTTTTAGCATAAAATAATAAGAGTTGAGTCTTTCAACTCATTTTTAATAGAAACACCAAGTTTCGAACTTATCACTCAAAGCTGTAACTTTTAGTAAATTAATTCCTCATTAATGTGACCTTTCTTATCTTTTTCATCGATAATGAGATAGCAATTAATGTCACTTGCTCCAAGGAAACTACAAATCAAATGTCACTTGATCCAAGGAAACTACAAATCAAATGTCACTTGATCCAAGGAAGCTACAAATCAGTTCTTGGTCTTGATGACATCATGACATTCCCAATTGAAATGTGTGATAGGGTACTTCCGAGAAATGAAATGAAAAAAAAAAAAGGGGAAAGAGCTAGTGTAATTTGTTTATACTCACTGCCTGTATCTACAAATCTCTAGCTTCATGCCAACTTGGCAAAATGTAATAACGATACACCAAGTAAGTAAAATAGCTTGAGTTCACATCCAATACAATACGTGACTGTGATTGTGTAGAATGAGATCTGAGTCGTCTATTTTAATCTAGCACGGTTCTTAAAGCACTCCTTTCTATATTTCAAATTGGCTCCAAAATGATTTTGACTCGGCTGAGAACATTTTATCCATGCGGTACTGCAGGGATCCTCGAATAGTTTGCTATCAAAATTATGAGATAAATTTTGACAACCTTTGCATATCATGCAAGTGTTTTGTGCTGTAAAAAGCTTATATATGCCAGATCATCAAGTATAAGCAAGTATTAAACGGTAGGTACAACTGCACAAAATTTGAAAATTGCGACTGGCAAGAGGGTGTACTGTAATTACAGTTTATTTGAATAATTAACAATTTATGATCAGTTGTACAGCAAATAAATTTGTAAGTCAGAAAATTGATTGATCCCAAAAAAAAAAAAAATTACATATTTGCATTGAGCTTGGTGCAAATGCATGCCTCGAGGTAAATAGTAAATACTGATTACTGAACCTTTGGGATCACAATCATCACATGCACGGTAAGAATTAATTGTCCAATTATTCTTAAAAAGTCAAGACATGCTATTAGGGTTTCAAGGTGATTCTCGTGCTCTCTTTTTTAATATTAATTTTAATTTCAAAAGAGGTTATAGTGGCCGCAAATTTTTTTTTTGATAATTGTGACATTTTATAAAACATAAAATTTAAACTAATTAGAATTACAAAGATATTTCTCTTTTGTTTATATAGATTAATTGAATACCAAACTTGATGCAATCAGGAAGTTGATTAGTTCAAATTCGGCGTTTCAGTTTGTTTGATGAAAAAATATTCAATTTTGAAGATAGATCTAAATAATAATAAAAAATATAATTTTACCGTTAAAATTTTAATGAATTTTAAGATTAGTTGTTGTGATTTCAGAATAAAATGGTTTTTAATATATTCATTCATTTATACACACACACACACACACACACACACACACATACATACATGAGTATGTGATCACGCTCAAACATATAGCAAAAATCACTATCTTTCTATCTGAAAAATGACGAAAAACGAATGTCAAGTAGTCATTTTTTCGATTTATTTACTGCAAACGCGTTTGCAACACCTCTCACGAAGTGCACTACATGCGAAATAACAAAATATTAAGAAAATCTGCTAAGTTTGAAAACCGTGCGACATCCTCCATGCCGTGCGCAGCTAGTCCAGAGGCCGCAAGGAAAGCAGGTCGGGCCTTCTAGAAGGCATGTATTGCTAACAAACCACGCTATTTTTAGACAATCCTGACCAATCATGGGCAAACCCACTTTTTCCATGATCTCCATGATCTCCACTACTCTCATCACTGTATAGAAAGGCTATAAATACCCCTTTAGACAGAAGTTTATGTATCAATCGTAGTCATAGTAATCGTCATAGTTAGGTTAAGTTAGAGAGTTACTTAGAGAGAGAGGGTATAGCCATTAGAGGTCGAGTAGCGGAGAAATCATTTAAGGAGGCAAAAGTTGGCTCACTAGGAGGCATAGGAGGTTCTTTCATCTTCAATTGGGTTGTATTTATGTTCTTTTTATTTATTTCTGTTATTACTATGACCTGAATTTAATACTTGTTACTATGACCTGAATTGTTACTAAACTTCGGGTGAGGGTTGTACTTAAATTCTTAATTATGTTTTAATACTTGTTCATGTTTTGTTTTACTCTTATGATCTGAATTTCTATCGCGCTTTATCTTTTTATACGTCCTTGCATACATAGTTCCATCTACAAGTTATCAATGTTCTTCACATGCCTTCGATAAGCAATTCAGAGAATTCGTGTGAGGAATTACTCGTAAGTAGTGGTGAGATTGGGGCTAATGAGACTTGACAGCGGTTCAAAGACTAAGGTACGAACCCAAGGTGCTCCCTTGGTAGGATAGTATAGATTGCATTTAGACTAGGACTAATCGCCCCCATTTGCTAGATTAGACCGAAATCTAATACATAAACTAATAGTTTAATCGCCCTCCTTTGATAGATTAAGTCTTAGATTAACATTAGGAAACCCAATTTTAGTGGGGTCTTTAGGATTATTTGAACAATAGGGTAGTATAGGGAAAAACATATTTTCATATCTAAAATACCTTAGTTTTGGTAGCCCTAAAGCCGATCGAAAGATCGGAAAACCCTTATATTGTATTAACAAACAACCTAGTATACCGTGCGGAGTAGTGACAGTGCCATACGCGAGGTACTCGGGAGACAAACTATACCGCATGCAGCAGTGACAGTATCGTGCGCAGTATAGATAAAAATCAGAACTTCTATTTTGTATGATTAAGAAGGATAGAAAACTTGAACCCTAACGGCTTTCTATTTACTGTATAACCTTATTTTAATAATAATTACTTGACTGCATTGATCATTACAAAACTTTTTTAAAAACCCAACAACCTAGACTAGTAAAAATTGTTAAAAACTTAATAAATTATTCCTATGGATCGACACTTCAATCAATACTACACAGTAGAATCATACGCTTATAATTTGATCGTAAGTTAAAATTAGTGTTTATAAATATCAAAAATGTAGTTCTCATTTTGAGTCATCAGTGTGTACATAGTAGGTTGTGTCAAATTACGTTTCAATTTAAATTTTAAATGAAATAATAGTTGCAATCAAATTTTAAATGAAATAATAGTAAACTTTCAATTTAATACTATCATTTTTTGTATAACCTTTTTCATATATTACTTGTCAGTTTAATATAATAATACGTCAATCCATTTCTCTATTCATGGTTGTTGTCACAAAATGACAAAAATGTCAATTTTAAAATTACTAATTGCGCTAATTTATTGATCATTTTAATTTTCTAGAAAAATAAAACATAACTTTTAAAGCTAGAAGAATTGGTAGAAGAGTCAAACTGACAAAAATTTCAATTTTAAAATTACTAATTGCGCTAATTTATTGATCATTTTAATTTTCTAGAAAAATAAAACATAACTTTTAAAGCTAGAAGAATTGGTAGAAGAGTCCGGATCCCCTAAGGTACCGCACTGAGTACAATACTCTCAGACTGATCAAAATTAATACAAGTATACAACACTTATTTAGATAGAAGTTCATTTTAGAATTTGTGCCAGACAAACTGATAACTCAGTTCTCATTGTACTCAGTCAGGTATTGCACAAGATCTGAATTCTTATTAGAACCAATGTTTGATCTTAATCATATAATGTTCTACATGTAGAAAATTACAAGTTTGAAATCCAAATATTTTTTTTATATAAATTTTAGAACTTGAAGGGGTAAATCTTCATTTTTCTCTGAAAAATAATTAGAAGATCAAATATTCACATGATATAAAAAGGTACAACTGAGAAGGATGGAACCAACTCCGCTGCTCGCCAAATAGGCGAGCAGTACAGTGCTATTCTAAATCGAACCGTTCATCTGTGTTGAGATCCGTGCATGAAAAAAATTCAACGGTCTGATTTTGAATAGCAGGGTCCTGCTCGCCCATTTGGCTAGCAGCGGAGTCGGATCCGAGAAGGATTAGGATGTGAAGTGATCCACAGAGCTCGTTAATTCAACAAGACATCCAGGGTGTGTGTCCGAGGTGGCTGCGATTTGCAGCAACGATCCACGTTGGTCTCGACATTCGACAAGTCTACCGTCTGCAACATAATATACTGCTGGCCTATGTAGATTTATATATTACAACAGAATAAAACGGAAATAGTAATACTTTGACATCCTTGATGTCTATATGATAAATGGAATATGAAGACACGACCTCCGCAGTTCTTCTTAAAAAAAATAAGACGTAATAATGTCCAATTCACACTTTTTTGATACATTTGTTTTTTCATTTCTGAAGACATCTGAATAAATAATATCTCTTCGGACGTGAAAACTTTCACGTTTTATATAAATTTTTAAAACTTAGTAATTGCATTAGTCACTTTTTTAAACTTTTAATAATTTCTAAAAATTTAATTTCAATATTTATTATTAAATAAATTGTTATGGAATATGCAGCTGCTCGATCGCTACTATCGGACCGCAATCTCTAGATCCGTATTTTGTCAACACTTTAAAATATCACCAATTAAAATCGGTATACATCAACCACAACAATTGTTATATACTTATATTAAAGATTTTATGGGAGAAGTGCCACATGGGCTCATTGGCCCCCCACTACGACCTAATCTTGTTTGAAGCCACATGATATGCAAGGTGACTGCCACCTGGACCCACATGCCTTTATATATTTATTTTATCTTCTAATGTAACCCACCTTCATTAATTTTTTTTTCTTTCTTTTCTTATGCACCATATTTATTGATTGTATGCCATGCCACATGAATTGACATCACTACATGTGTCTTGGAAAATCTTGAATTCCAACATACTGATCATGTGAAATGTTCTTTCTTTACATAGACCCCTATTAAATTTGGACACACACACTGGAATTTCATGACTAGTGGTTGTACAATCCATGAATGCCATGAATAGGCAATTGGGAATCAATCAAGGGGGCATGAATTTGAGTTGGATCATGTGCCACAGTTTTAGATCTTGGTCCAACTTAGACTTGGTATTTGCCTAACTAAACTATAATTATTGTTTGGTGATACTCATCATTTATATTGATTATTTGTCTTTTCTCTACCAATGGTTGGTTCAATCTATTTCTGGCTGTCTCTATTTTTTTTTATTAAGACTAGTTAAATTTAATGATTAATATTTAATTGTTAAACAAATGAATATATACATGAAAAATCAGCAAGTTCAAAAATTGTACGAATGAAATGTATGAACTCAAGAAAAGAGAACTCTGAGATTCATTCTAATTTCTCTTGTGTATAATTGTACCACTGATGATGTGAAATGTTAGTAGAGCCAAATTCGAACGACATTTCAAATTGTTAAATTATCTTGACAATAATTTTATTTGAATCAGGAAACGATGCAAAAAAAAAATGTGAATCAAATATTTAATAATCGAGAACTGTATAGTAACTATTTCAATAACATTTATTATTCTTTAAGTATGGATGTTAAAATGAAAATTTATAGAACAAAAATAGAGATCTAACTGACATAAAAAATACTTTCCAACTAATAATAAAAAAATAGTATAATTTATCAGCTATAAAAAAAATAAGGTCATTTGAGCCTCTTACCAAATAACGACTGAATGATAATTGTTAAATATTTAATTATATTTATTGATACATTATTAATCATGTAAAATTTTATAAAATAGAAAAAAAGTAAAATTAAGTCTTACCCAAATTTAGTTCATCTTATCATTACTAAATCTCTATACTAGACCCTACTCCATAGAACAAAATAATTCAGTTTAAATAGTTTCATTTTCCTTTCTAGTTATTATATAGATCTGGACCATTCGATTGAGATCCGCACTAATATTAAAGAGTCCCGTACGTTACAGGTGTGGGCCGGATTGATTCGGATCTTGATAAGATAAGAGGGCGGATATACATTAAAGAGCAGAACTAGGGTGTGATGCGCTCACACCGTGAGCGCACCTCCTATAGAGCGCATTTTCAAAGTTCAAATAGTCGATTCGAATCTTCCAACGTGTTCTTCATATTAAAATGTGCTTGGAAATCAAATTTTACATTTTTTGGAAATTTTTTACTATTTTTTAAAAATCATTTGTTTTTCAAATTTCAAATTATTGTTTAGTTTAATCAATGATTTTTAAAAAATAGTAAAAAATTTCCAAAAAATGTAAAATTTGATTTCCAAGCACATTTTAATATGAAGAACACGTTGGAAGGTTCGAATCGACTATTTAAACTTTGAAAATGCACTCTATAGGAGGTGCGCTCACCATGAGCGCATCACACCCTAGTTCTGCTCTACATTAAACTCCAAAGATTAATATTAGTGCGGATGCAGAGATAACGAATTCGATGCGGACTCCCCCATAGCGTTTCTTATCAAAAGTGGGACCAGTCACTGAAGGTGGGCACCCACTAATTGGACTTGTTATCGTGTCTTATTCCAGACGGCGGCATATGCAATAAAGGAAAATAAACGAAAATAGGGATAATTTAATTTGGTTTTATTTTATTTTCTTTCTCTATCGCATTTACTGAACCCAACAACAGATCTCAGTCAAGAGTGCTTACTCCCCTAAACTCGCCTTTGTCTCCTCTCCCCAACCCCCACTTCTCTCTCTCTCTCTACAATGCAGTTGGATATGCACTGTCGTCAGAGCATTTGACAAAGATGAGACCAACTCCTCCGTCTGATCTCCCACGCCGCCGCCGTATCGCCGTTGGAGCTCGGTCCAGGAAGAGTGGCACCTCCTCCTGCGGCAGCCGGAGTGGCCCACCTACTCCTTTTCTTCGGTGGAAGAATGACGGTGCCGAGGCTACTGGTCAGACTGGTAATGTACCAGTGGTACCGGCAGCCTCAGCACGAAAGCTTGCTGCGGCGATCTGGAAACTAGGGTTTGAGGTGTGTTCACGAGATCTGTACAAGTTTTTTTACCTTTTTCTTCTTCATTTTTTTCTTAATCTTGTGATTTTTTTGTGATATACCGATGGAAAGAGTATTTTGAAGTACCGGTCTGAAGTTAAGAGTTGATCTTTTATGGGTTGACAGCTGCATTCTTTAAAATTTATAGGAAACTTAATTTAAACAGAGTTAATAATACTAGCTTTTGTCAATTAAGTTGATCTCTTTATTGGGCAAGCTCTCTCTACCCATTTACCTTTTTTTGGGTACTTGATTTTACTTTTTAAGTAAAGTGATGTCACACTTTTTTTGAAGAAATGATTTTTTTTAGCAAAGTATAGTGATATGCAAATGCTGGTTAAATTCTTGCAGCGAATCCTGGTTTGAATCCAATTAAGCATTTTATTGGATTATTATTATTATTATTATTATTATTATTATTATTATTTTTGCTAATATTGATTTACTAGTAACAAGTTGCTTTCTCTAATTACAGCCGGATCCAAACAGTCAACAAAGATCGAAAGTGTTCAATCAATTAAGAACTATAAAGCAAAGCAACACAAAGGATGGCCTACATTGTTACATCTCTCACGAGGTACTTTCAAGTTCTGAAGCAATAATTAATTTCTAGACTAAAGCATTGCTCGATCCTTAAAGCATAGTAACACAAAGGTGCATCTAACCCTTGAAGCATTGCTCAATCCTTAAAGCATAGTAACACAAAGGTGCATCTAACCCTTGAAGCATTGCTCGATCCTTTAACCCAGGATTGTTTGCCATATATGCTACTACCTTCAGCTATGATCGGTAGTTCGGTACAAATTTGCACATTAAATCCTCAATTTTGTTTTGATAATATTAATTTGTAATTTTTTTTGTATTTGTAGAATGAAATCTATGCTGAATCGCCACACAGCAGAGCAGAGACAGCAACTAAATGGGATAGCGAGACACACCAAACATACTTCCAGCAAAAGCTTCTAGAATACAGACCCGACACTGTTGGGGCTACCTCCATATCCTCCATTCAAGCCGAACTGGACGAAGCCAGGACCCGCGTCAGTGATCTGGAGGCCGAAAAACGACGCACAAAGAAAAAACTGGACCATTTCCTAAAAAGAGTAGCTGAAGAGAAGGCTTTATGGAGAAGTCGAGAACATGAAAAGATCCGAAATATTATGGAGGCAGTAAAGGATGATTTGAACCGCGAGAGAAAAAACCGCCATAGGCTAGAAATTTTGAATTCAAGGCTGGTCAATGAACTTACAGAAGCTAAGCTGTCAGCAAAGAGGTAACTACTGGTAGTCAAAATATGACCTGATAACCTGCAGGATAATGACAAATACATTAATGTATGACGTCAACCTTTTCTTTTGGACTTTACAATGTGTCTTAAATGATGCAAAATTTTGAGGAAGGCCCTTGGAATTTCAAATTTAGGAGGTAGGGTACAAAATGATTAGCTTTGGGGCAAGTCCTTAAATTTATTTTTTTGTAAAGAAAATCAGCAAAGAAGTATTGCTGTAAGTTATTTTTTTCTAGTTGATATAATATGCTAAATTACCTGTAAATATGGAAGCTAAAAAAAAATGCAATTCATCTCTTTACTTTTATTCTTTTAATATTGTTGTACCTATGGACAGCTTGCTTGCTTTTACCAGAAAAGATTTAAAACAGTATGTTATCAATGGATTCATATGTTAATGAAATTTCCTAATATGGCAGGTACTTGCAAGACTATGAGAAGGAAAGAAAGGCACGTGAATTAATGGAGGAGGTCTGTGACGAACTTGCCAAAGAAATAGCGGATGACAAGGCTGAGGTTGAGGCCTTAAAGAGAGAAACCCTAAAAACAAGAGAAGAAATTGAAGAAGAGAGAAAGATGCTTCAAATTGCCGAAGTGTGGCGTGAAGAGAGAGTACAAATGAAATTACTTGATGCGAAATTGGCACTAGAAAACAAGTACAAGGAGCTAACAGACCTGCATACTTACCTTGATGCCTTTATAAAAGGAAAGTGTGGTCGTGATGTAACAAATGAGGCTGTGAGAGAGGCTGAGTTTTTAATGGAGGCAGTTAGTAGAGCTAATTTGCGTGATATGAAAGAGTTCTCATATCAGCGGCCCCGTTCGTCAGAAGATATATTCTCAGTTTTTGAAGAACTAAGGCCACAAGAAGATGTGCATGAGAGAGATATCGAAGAATGTCGTACCAATGGGGAGTATAATAGTCCCGATACCGATATCTTCCTTGAGAAACCATTAAAGCGAGTTGGTAACGAGTTGAGCAGTGGAGATGGGGAGATAGAGGATGAGAGCGGGTGGGAGACAGTTAGCAATTTAGATGAAAATGGCTCAAGTAACTCTCTTGAAGGAAGTGAACCTTCAGTCAATAACGGAATCTACAAGTCAAACAATGCATCGTTTAGTGGTACCGGTACCGGTACTGATTGGGATGATACAAGTGAGGTTTGTTCAACCAACACCAGACGCTACAAAAAGAAGGGTTCATCTATCATGAAACTATGGAGGTCATCTAACGGTGAGGATTGCAAGAAAATCAGCAGTGAGATATCTAACGGGAGAGGGTCAAGTGCAAGTAATTCCCCGGATCTGAAATCGCGCAAAACAGGTTTGAGTTCTCCAGTTGCAGTTCAGTGGAGCTCCCCCAATTTCAGTGAAACAAACATGGCTCGCAGCACGAATGGGTGTATTGAGTGGCCACGTGGGGTCCAGAAGCAGAGCCTCAAGTCAAAGCTAATGGAGGCAAGGATAGAAGGTAAGAAGGTTCAATTGAAACATGCCCTTAAGCAAAAGATTTGATGGGAGAGTAGTATTCAGACTAGTTTGATAGTACTTATTGGCGGTGGTGATATGCCCGATTTGCGCACCATGTAAACAATCTCCATTTGTTAAACATATGAACAGACTAGAAGGATAACGATTTCAACTTTTTTCATGTAATTTTATCGTTTCGTTTACCCAGTTGTAATTAGCTGCTTTTTTTTACTACAGCATATTTTAGGATCCAATATTGTTGACAGTAGGTTCAATAAATGTAGAGTTACTGGAATTCATATCCTTGAGTGAGGCTATGGTGCTATGCATAGCACGGATGGCTAGTGTACTACGGCTCAATATGGTACTTTTTAAAATTCTAACGGTCGATCCGAACCGTTCAATGTGATATCCATATGAATTACTTGCAAACTAAATTTTATATTTTTTTGAATTTTTTTACTATTTTTTTTTATAGGTAGAAAAATCAGTGTTTTCTGAAAATTCTGGACCATCAAAATTCTACCTATCTAAAAAAATAGTAAAAAAATTCGAAAAAATATAAAATTTAGTTTGCAAGTACATATTCATATGGTTATCACATTGAACGGTTCGGATCGACCGTTAGGATTTTAAAAAGTAACATATTGAGCCGTAGTACACTAGCCATCCATAGCACAGCACCATAGCCTCACTCCATATCCTTTGCATTAACTCAAAAAGGTATCTTTTGAGTTTAATGCATCTGGACCATCTGATTTGCTTTAAAATTCGTGCGGACTAACTGCACTAATATTAAAGAGTCACCTGCATTATAAGTGGGGGCCGAATTGGCTCTGTTTAAAATCAGACAGCCGAGATACATTAACTCAGAAGATGCTCTTTTGAGTTAATGCAGACGATGTGGACTCGAGTTACTGACGATAGAAGGAGTAAATCACAGTGCTGACATAATATAAAATAATGCTACAATTTTCTCCAGATCAATAGCCAAAATAACTAGACAAATACGAGTCCATATCCTCGACGGTACCGTAAAAGATTCTCTTTTACAAGTAGTTATTTACGGTTGAGATTAACTCTCAGCCGATTTGGGATTCGGGCTGACTGAGGGGGCAGTATTATTGGGCTTTGAGATTCGTGCCAAGTTAAAAAGAACGGTCCAGATCAAGTAATTGTAAAAGATTCCCTATTACGGTACCGTCGGTGATATGAATTCGACAAATACATCATTGAATGTGAGCTATATCATTTTTTATGTGCATGAAGAAGATATAGAGATGTAAACATATCGAGTTATTTCAGCTTTTGTTTTGATAAAATATCAAGTGCACAAGAAGACCATTTCACTGAAGATTTTGCAAACTCTTCAATGTTGTTTGAGACAGTAGTTAGAAATAGAAGATTTATATATCAATACAACTTTATGGTAACAAATTTAGTACAGACAACATTCAAATTTATAATATATTTATATGCATCTATCACCATTAAAACAAGATAAATTGTTTTTGATTAGTTATTTTGTAATTATATTTTTAATTTATTCCGCAAAAGAAAAATTAGATTACACAAACTGTGTTAATAATAGCTAAATTTCCAAAATATTATGATCTTTTTACATAAAAAGTGGATAAAATGATAGAGATGATATATTTATATTTAGTGATTTTATGTTATGTAACCTGCAACTATAGTTGTTATTTTTCTAAAAAAAATATTGGAGACTTGATTAAGGAATAAAATATATAAATTTGAGCCCTCTTTCCAGTTGTAATTAGTTGTTCGTGCAGACGTGCAGTATGGTCTGAACTAGTACATTTCAACGCTTTGAAGGGAGTCTAGCAAGATTGCAAGGGCCTTAGGTTTCTAGCCTCTAGGATTCAATAATTGGTACAAGTACCAAAGATACCAATTAAAAATACATCACACCACTTAACTGCACGTCTGCACATAAACTATTGAATCCGAATCAAATATTAAAATGAAATCTACAGTGCATAAACCATTTTACCAGACTGGATGGAAGCTCTGGATTAGTACGACTTAGGTGGCACCAAGCCACCAACTGTCTTCAATTTAAATATTCAAATCAGAAGTCCCCATCCTCTGACATAGATATTGTGACAATGAAATACCGGTGTGTGGAAATTTACATGCGAGTCGAGATAAAAATAAAAGACGATTTAGATTAAACTAAAAGCACTTCTGAAGCATCAAAGTGATTTCGACAATTTGATTTTGACTAGATGCTCTATATTAACAACGGCATGATACTTTGATGTACTACTAATGATATTAAATATTTTGTTATTGATAATGAGTGTTTTATTATTTATTTATTGACTTTTTTTATTATTCATGACCTGCTTTCTTATTCACATTAAATGCCGAAGATATATAATATCAATAGTGACATCTCTGTAACATTTTCCATGCTTTTATGACAGATAATGGAACTCCCTAAACCACATATCTCAGTAAAATGTCATAAAACCATGCTTCTCTCAATAGTTACAAACCATAAGCATACTAGCTAAAAGCTTGAAATATTTTTTACTAGAAAATACAACAACATGAAAAAGAGTACAAAAATAGAAAGACAAATTGAAACAAGCCACTAACTCAAAGCTCCCACCTCTCGCCTCACTTCAACCGCCTAAGTCTAAATGATATACAACAGTACAGCATTGGCTGATATAACAATAGTAACAACTAGACAACACAAATAATATAAATTACAAGCATTCTAATATTCATGTGACTTGGTGTTCTTCACATGCAAGCACCAAGAGGGTACATGTCGCAGCCCATGTCGCCATCTGAGTAAGACATGTCATCTCTCTCCTGCAAAATATAACTAAAGCGTCAAAATGTGTGCATCAATTCCATACCATACTGAAGTGCTCTTCTTAACATGAATTGCGCAAGAAACCTTCAAATGAGACAACCAGAGCAACCAAAACCTCAATAAAACCAGATTTTGTATATTAATTGAACCACAGAGTCACCTAAGTTTGGCCCATTACCTTAGTTCTGTAACCACACTGAGTAGGAATACTGGATTTGGGCCAGGTACTGGTATGATAGTGACCGGAATTACTGGTATTAAGTATGGTACTACTGTTTAACATTTTGTGAGTTAGTACCTAAAGGGATGAAATAAATTTGTACTTGAATCTTTACCATTTTGATCACGGAATTAAGCAAACCATCGAAGCTACACCCATTAGATCCATACCCACCTTGCACCCTTGAAACTCCCAAGCTATACTCATCTCTCTGTTTCATCTGACTATCATAATTTGTCATACCCGTGAGCCCGTTTACACCCATGAGCCCGTTTACACTGCTTCCCATCATTCCACTTGTGGCAACACTCTCTCTTTGGTTCAAACCCCCTCCATTCAATCCTTGTACCATACTGGTAGCAGTCGCAGGAATCGTAATGGGATCAGCCATAGTGTTGAAATTATTGTTGGGTACTCGCGAGTCAAGATAAGAGCTCAAGAGGAGACTAGATTCATGCAACTGGTCTTGCCTCCATTGCACTCTAGCATTATTTTGACTAGCACCTCCAAAACTTAATAATTTTGATTCTTCATTATATAAGCTTGATTGGCACTTATCTCTTCCCAAAATATCATTGGATGATGAAGGGATCTCTAGGGCTTGGTTTTCTGCCTTTGTTAAACACCTATTTTCAAATGAAATCGGCTTTGCATGAAAAGGAGCTGCTGCTGCTGCACCTTGCCTTGGTTGCAAGGCATTGTTCGTTATGTTTGAAAATGAAAGTTCATTCGGCAACTGGTTATTAAGTAGATTTGCAGGATTAGGATTTCCCGGTAAGTTGACAAGCTGGAACTTATTGAGCTCATTTAACGGATTAGAACTCAATGACTTATTGGGTAAAGGAGAGAGTCCGGGATGGCCTAGAGTTGCAGGATTTGCCCTGTTTAACAAAGATCCTCCAGTTGCTTGGAAAGAGGTGAGGGAGGGGGGAATTTGACTGGAGGTCGCAAGTGGGTGGTAGGACTGGAGGCCTTCAAACATGCCCATCCGAAGGTACGAAGGATCTCTTGCTCCGAAAGCAGCTGCTAAGCTGGCTTGCTGAGATGCCACAGCACTCAGTCTCTTCAAATACAGCCTGTATTTCTGAAATTTACAAGGAAACAACATAAGAGTTGATTACAAAACAGAAAATAATGCTTCATGTCTTCATAATCTTATGAAATTGACATTACCAAACATATCATTACCAAATCATTATCTTTATTTTTAGGGTGCCTCAGTTAAAATTTAGTAATACTTGCTGCCTGAAAATTTTCTTTTGTAGGTATTCGCTGTAAAAAATACTTTGCATCACCAAAGTATTGTTACATGCACCAAATACTAATTTATATCACAGAAGAGTTTTTTTTCGTAATAGATAACTTTGGAGAACCAAATTATTTTTTCACAGTAACAAAGTAACTTAAACACCAATACTTAAAAAGCTGCTGTTGCTCATGGAAAATATTACAATAAATCATTTGGTAAGTACAACTAAAATCATAATAAGTAGTTTCACGGGAGAAAATAATTTGGTCTTTTTCTTTTCTCTTTGTTTTTCTTTTTTCCTTTTTTTTTATCTTTTTGAAGGAGAGAGGGTTATTTTGTGCACACAAAATTACCTGTAAGTGGCTTGCAACATTCTCCCTTGTGAGTTTATCCACATTCATGAGCTCAAGTATCCTCTTTGGCACAGCTTCTACATCAAAAAAAGGAACCATAACTGGAGTAAATTCTATCCAAAATCAACAAAAAACACAAAACTTAAACAAGCCTACACAAAGAAAGGAACCATACTGTCGATTCCTAGCTGGTTAACTGCAGCCACAAATTTCCGGTGCAACTCAACTGACCAAACCACTCTTGGCTTTTTCTGGGCCGATGGATCTGTATCCTCATTATCCAACCCATTATCCTCCCCATCATCCTCCTCTTCTGGTTCATTCTGATCCTTCCTCTTCTTGCTATAGCGGCCTGAGTTGTCTGACGAACTGTTTTGACCATGTTGCCCCTGTGCTTGCGATGGGTTTGCGTTTGGCAGCTTGTCGGAATCCAGATCATCTGCGCTTAAATTGGTGTTTTTTTCACGGTGGGTGAACTTCCTTCGTAGCACATGTTGCCATATGTTTTTGAGCTCTTCAAGGCGTACAGGTTTAAGGAGGTAGTCACATGCACCATGTGTGATTCCTTTCATGACAGTTTTTGTCTCGCCATTGGCTGACAACACTGCAATACCAAACATTTTCTATCAGTGATTTATATTGCATATAGACTAAAATTGTATTGGTGAAACAAGATTTTTTTCCCTTTATTAGTTACAACAGCAAATAAATGCCAATACTACAAGTGGATGGTTCAAATTCTACTAAGACATGAGTTTAAGTGTATGTGGGACAGCAAAATGTGAGAGAGATAAAAAAGGTAAGCTGATTTATTTTTAATGCTGTTACAATCTAATGAGAAAAACTTCATATTTTACTAGAATTTCATGCTTTCCTTGGCAACATCAAAAGTACCATGAGACATGTGTCGTGTGTGCCACTCAGTGTGCATGTTGTATGTGTTTCGTGTGCATGTGTGCATGAGAGAGAGAGAGAGAGAGAGAGAGAGAGAGAGAGAGAGAGAGAGGTGGTTATTTCAATTCAAAGGTATTTCTTTTCAAAAACAACTTTAAATAGAATGTTATAAAAAAAAGGTATTATATTGACATACTAATTACAGGAAGATCCATTTCTAGACCAACAAGCTCCAAAAGCTTGAAGCCATCCATGTCAGGCATATGCACATCACTAATCACCAAATCAAACATGTCTTTGTTTTCTCTTAACAGCGCCAGAGCTTTAGCTGCCTGGTTTGTTGTAGTCACTGGGAAATAAAAAACACGATGAAGTTAATTGTTGGTGTCTCAGTGTCATGGAATGCACCAATGACAGGCTTGTTACATAGTATATTCATCTTATATTGGGTTTTTCTTTTATTTTGTTTCCGTACTCGAGTATTTCCAAACTGGCTGGTTTTCTCGGTCAATTCCTTACCTGAACCATATTGCCCTATGCAAACATTAAAAAGAAGAAAAAATTGATAACACATCCTCTAGATCTAATCATCTGTGATGGCATAGTACTGGACTAGAATTGAGTAGTAAGGTGTCAAAAACACAGATTTTATGCTTTCTCAGAACCCTAAATTGAGGCAACTAACACTTTAGAATTAGATTAATAGCTTAACTGATAGAAGAGCCTCAAAGGGGAAGGGGGCCAAAAAAAACCAAATAAAAACTGATAAATAATTCAAGCTCCCACCATGTAAGATCAAGGATAAAACTCGACCCAATTGAAGCAATCAATCAAATTCACAAACGGTTTACAAATAAACCGATCCAAATCCATTAGTTATACTACTCAATCAACTCAAGATTCAGAACAAAAATGGCCACAAAAAAACCCTAAACCAAGAGATAATCCCACATACAGCGATGGGATTCGAATTTACCATGGTACTGGCATCTGCGAAGGAGAGTATCTAACAGCTTGAGGCAAACCGGGTCATCGTCTACAGCAAGAACACGCATCCCAATTGGGAACTGATCTCTACCTGCCATGCGATTATTTCCTTCCTGCACTCTCATATCCTTCACCAAAGCAACAGAGAAGAGAAAAAGGATTCAAAGTTTGCGACTAAGGATCGGCTATTTCAAGGAAAGCGGCAAGAGAGATTGAGAAAGAGGGGTTCTTAATCAGTAGCACATCATAAAGCAAGGCAAGGGGGAGGGAGAGGTAGAGAGAGAAGGAAAGAGACAGTGACTGTTCAGATCCCACCTAGAGAGAGGAGAGGAGAGAGAGAAAGAGAGGTAAAACGGGGAAAAGGTATAACAGAAGGGAGGAGGAGGGGGGCAGAGAAGGGGGGACCCCAGTCCACAAATACTCCTAGTATTGATTGAGGCTAGAAATCATATTTCCTGAGGTAACAGAAATTTTGTATTTAGATCTTAACCGGTAATCTGATTAAGCACGAAAACTAAAGGTCCCCTTGCCGGCTTTGATTCTAATCGGACGGTCTGAATCCAAACTCAAATATTCTGTTACCTCAGAAGAGAGAACTCTTGAGGCGATGGCCGATGGGAGGCAGGAATTCCCTCTGTTTTGTTTCTTCTCTACAATTATTGTGTGTTCTGCCTTTTCAATGATAGCATAACAAATTTCAACGGAAATATTATCCGATTGCGCCGCAATTTATCCGTTAAAATTAAATAATAAATTTAAATAGTCATAATCCCCAGTGTTTTTGGAAAGTCTGTATAGCCTGTATTAATTGTATTGATTTTGCAATGATAAAACATATAACTCTGAGTGGAAGATATTTTTATTCGACCATTCATAACTTGCCAAATTAGCAATAGAGACATGACCTTCCCGTTTTATGAATTAACTTATTATGTTGATGAAACTCTAAATCATTCGTTATGAAGTTTAAATCCGTTCACTTCTCATAAATCTATCCATAATTGTTTAGTTCATAATCGGGATTATTCAAATACCATGAACTGACTAACACAATCCATAAATTATTTTAAGTGAGGCTATTATATTATACATCGCGTACATTGGTTTGTACTATAAATTTATATCTTTGTTTTTTCATATGAAAATATACTTACATACTAAATTATATATATTTACAATAAAAATATTATTTCGTAACGTAGGTAGAAAATCACTATTTATGAATGATCTAGAATTTTTATATCAAGTGATTTTCTACCTATCTAAAATAATAGTGTAAAGATTCTAATAAATGTAAAATTTGATCTAAGAATATTTTCATTTGCAGATCATGTGAATGGTTCAGATCGACTTTTTAAAATTTTAAAATGAAGATATTGATCCATAGTACGGATCAATATGAGCTTAGTACAATAGCCTCACACATTATTCTAGAAAGAAACAGACTGCGCATGGTATGAGTATGTCAAATTTGATTGGCGTTAAATTTGTTAGTTAATAAATATTGGTAGTTTTCAATGAAAATCTGTACTTTTAAATGAAAATGGATTCGGTTCTGGTATGGAATGAAATCTTAATGATATTCTAAATTCAATTGATACAATTAAATGGTGCTTCTCCAATGTTCCAAATTAATCTTCATTATTCAAAAAAAAACTCAAAGCACTTGGCAAAATTAAAGTTCAGGTAGTGAATTTTGGCAATAATTTTTTTTGTTTGAAGAATTTTATGACTTTTAAAGAAATAAGGAGATAGTAATGCAATGATTATTTTTTTTTGAAACAAAATTAGAAAGTTGAAAGTGGTATCTAGGCATGGTAAACTTTCTAAATTATCTTAGATTTGTTTCTGTTTTCTTTCCTTAAGCTGTAAGGCATTAAGGTAAATTTAAATCCTATTTATGACAGCATCTTTTACCAGCGAATCCATCGAATTAAAGGCATATTTAGAGAGAATCAATTATTTCAGAAAAAGGAGGAGAGGAAAGACATAATTGCAGCAAGGATGCTGTCACTATTATTTTCCATATCAGGAAAGAGTTTATATAACACACAACGGCAACCTTATTACAACATACTTCTCAACCAGACATAACATCAACCATGTCTCTCGCTTTCTCTATCTCTACTTTCGCCAAGCTTTTAATTGGCTCTTTTTTAGCTTCATTTATTAGCATTACGAACTTGTTGAAAACTGTTTGTAAGGTTGAATTTAGGTCCTTCTGTAGCTGTTTCCCGATATGATGATGTACGAAGCGGGTCATATTCTATCGATGCCATACTGGTAATTTGGTATTGCTCTATCTTTGGGTAAAGATATTGACAGAGCGATTTTGACTTTACACGTTGTACTAGTCATGTATTTTTCATTTTGTATCTATTGATCATGTCTTGCGTGAAGTCAAAATGATTCTGTCAATATCTTTATTCCTATATTTTAGCTACTTTGATATTATGCTAGGCGTTTTTCTAATTAGTCGCAATTCGCTATAAATCGTTACATGTATTGTATCCAGAGTGTATTTTATAAATTTGAGATTATTAAATTCGATTAATCGATGGTTAATCTCGCAGATTTTATGTTGTTGTTTGTTTGAGTCGTATTTCTTTTATACAAATTTTAATTTTAATTTAAAAATTAAATTTTTCTCTCAAAATTCTAACAATATATCTATCAAGAAGATTTCATTCTTTTTTATCTCTTCTAATTATATTCATCAGTTGATCTTCTTCTTCTTGTACTGACTTACATTATTGGACAAATTTAAATTTGTTGGGCTATTGAAAATGATAAATTGAACGTTATTACGGACTGCTTTTTTATTATTGCGTAATATTATCTCATTTGACATATGAAATTAATTACTTTATAACGTTATTTTCTGTCAAAAAAAATTTAGTATCTTTTGATATTATATTTAGTTTGAAATTGTTTTACCCTAAATTAAAATTTTAATTTAATTATTTTTTTCAACGTATATTTTATTTTTTTAAATAAAGTTTGAACAACAGTCTTAACATGGAGGGAAAAAAAATAGTTTCTAATTTATACTATGTTGACCGCTGAGGCACCCGACATTTTTATTAATACCAGGAAGTTATAAAACAAGTGCAGCGATGTTTCATTGCAAAAACATTCAACGACGCACCGATGTTTTTTTAGTACTATCCTGCTTAATTGTCAATGCTAAGTCTAATAAAACATCAGCGATGCACTGATGTTTTTTTAGCACTACCCGGCTAATAAAACATTGATGTTTCATTGCAAAAACATCGATGATGCACTGATACATGCAACTGATGTAACACACACATCCAACCAAATGCATTTGTTTGATCTTAGCCAAACCGAGTGCAAACTTCAATCCGAGTTTTCTACGACTTTTTCTTCTAGCCAACTATGCTATGCCCAACCTAAAAAAAAAAAAAAAATTTAAGTACCGGCCAGAAAATGACCCGTACTGTATTAAAAAAAAAAATTTAGATACCGATCATTTTCTAGCCGGTACTGAATTAAATTGAGTACCGGTCAGAAAATGACCGGTACGGATATTTTTATAACTTATGGGTATATTAATTAATTTTTATTAACTTAAATATTAATGAAAATGTCGGCTGAGGCGCTGAGGCTTGAGAGAGCCCGGGATGCCATAATGAGGGAAGCTTCTGGATACCTAAAGTTGTTTCGCATTAACAAATAGAAAACTTCTACATATAGACCCTTGCTTTATAAAATATCTATTACCAGTTTTGTCTATCTGTACAATTACCTACAATCTTTCGGATCATTCAGGGTTGATACTAACACAATTTTTTTTTTATTAACACAACAATTTAAAAAAATTATCAATATGAACAAATTTATCCTTGCTTAAATTCTCTCTCGGTGCCATATTATTTTTATTGTACACTTATTTTATATTAATGATTGTTAATTATTTATTTTATTTCAGAACTAAAATATCTGAGTGAATCTTTAAGAACCAAATGTTTCGTTTTTTTTTTCAAGTTTAAGAAGCATAGCTACAAAGATTTATCAAACAAATATTTCTTGTAGCAAAGAAAAATAGAGAAAAACAATCCTACAGTTTAGTGATTTATATTCAACTTAGTTGGATTTGTAACAATGAATATAATAAAAAAAAACATAGCATTATATTTTTTTATTTTAATTAATTATGCTTTTAGGTGCTTCATATAAATCTGATACTATTAGGTTTCAGAAAAAAAAAATTCAAAATACCTTCAGAATGTATTATTAATCGAATTAAAAGACAATAAAAACTTATTTAATTGAAAATAAACTTTGCACTGAAACAGAGTATCATCAGCTGAAAGAGTTTATGATGGAATAATTTTTCCTTCCGTAAACAATGAATTTTTTATTTTTGTTCATGAAAAATAAAATCATAAAGAAGTTTAGTTATGAAAACAAAACAAACAATAAATAATCTTATAGGAAAATATTGTTAAGAAGGAGAATTCAATTAGGGACAATTTTGTCTATAAAATAAAAAAAAATGTTGTGTTAATATAAGTTAGTGGGGGTCTATACACATCATTAAATTTATATGTCTAAAAAGTTGTCTCGAAAGCTTCTCTATATGAAAATTAGGGGCGTCTCAGCATAAAAAATTAAAAAATTATGCGGACAATTTTAAGATTCACGCAAATAAGTTCGTACGAATTTTGATATGAATGAGACAGTTCCAACAAAAATCATATTAAATTTTCTTATCAATACAAAACGTTGGCGGGTTGTTACTTGTTAGCCTCCAACCTTAAAAAAAAAATCATATTGAATTTTAAGATTCACGTAGACAAGTTCGCACTTTAATGTGAATCAGACAGTTTCAGTCAAAAATCAGATAAAATTTTAAAATTCATTCATACAAGTTCGTATGAATTTTAATACGAATCAGACAATTTCAATCAAATACCGAGATCGAATTCAGTTCAATATTCATCAGACCGCCAACTGAGTCATGCATATACTAGTATGAAACTAATTTGTGCTGTGCAGAATCATGTTAACATTTGAGAATCTTAAATTTTTTAATTGATTGATCATGTACTTTCAGGCGGTGTTCAAGACTCATTAATTACTTGTCATCTATCCATTCGAGAGGGCTTGTTCCCTTGGCATTCTCTCATCGTTTCGATCGAAGAATAATTTTTTTAGTATATGCTAGTAGGTACCAACCACCCTAGGTATACGCTTCGGCACGTACATTTGTAAGAAACATCAATACATGCAATCATGCATAGATATGTAGAGAGACCGACATTTTTATTAATATCCAAAGTTAATTAGAAATTAATATTTATGCTTAGAATTTTTGACTTTCGCCAAAAATATCCAAACCGGTCATAAAATGACCGGCAGGCCGGCTTCCTCTTTTTTTGTTTTTTTAGAGACACTATGAATAGCAAAATAATAAAATCTAACACTGAAAATTTAAAATTTTGTTTAATTATTTGTTAGATTACTTCTTTTGATTTATAATTAGCATATTTATACTAAAATATACTAGATTACTTGAAATTATGTTGAACTACACTATATTACATTAAATTACGCTAAATTATGTTGAATTATGCTAAATTACACTAATTATAATGAAATACGATAAATTACGCAAAATTACGCAAAATTAGACCGATTTTGTGCCATCTTTCATAAATAATAAAAAAAAGTAAAAAAATTCCAAAAAATATAAAAATTAGTATTCTACAAGTTCATTATATAACTAATTTACTGAGCTACTTAGATTGAATAATATAAATGAAAATCTTAATCTGAAACTTCAACTCAAGTTTTGAGGCTTTTTTTTTGTTTTTTGGTAATTCTGAATTTCAAAAAATGACGTAGTGGTCACTGACGCATGCGTATTTTCGCAAGCTTTCCGAAAAGTGGTCATTTGCTAAAATTGGACACTCGAGCGCCGTTTTATGACCGTTTGAAGTTTCGTTGTTGTTTTTCGCCTTTTCAGTGAAGATATCATCCCTATTCATATGTAATTTAGCATAATTTACCGTATTTTAGCGTAATGTAATGTAATTTAACTTAATATAGTGTAATTCAACATAATTTCAAGTAATTTAGCGTATTTTAGTATAAATATGCTAATTATATATCAAAAGAAGTAATCTAACAAATAATTTAAACAAAAAATTCAAATTTTCAATGTTAGATTTCATTATCTTGCTCTTCATAGTGTCTCTAAAAAAAACAGAGAGAGAGAAAACCTGGGAGAGGACACCGGCCATTTTATGGCCGGTTTGGGCAATTTTGGCGAAAGTTGGAAATTCTGAGCATAAATATTAATTTCTAATTAACTTTGGATATTAATAAAAATGTTGGTAGAGAGATGGAGAAATGTCAAATGTGGGTTTAATTTAAATTGAATCATACATATTTTAAAGAGGTTTCTGAAGCCCATCGAATCTAAAGTAAGACCTAATCTGCAGTCAACACATTTTAGTTTTGTTTTGAATCTATGTTACTCGAATACTCCATATTAGAAGACTCCGTACCCGTGTCGATGTATCCGATACGCCAGCTAAGGTATCTGTTTAGATGGCGTATCCTTAATCCGTGGATACGGTCTCTAATACGGATTGACTCGTATCGCGACTTTGACACGTCAGGATATGGTCAGATACGCTGCACCAGCAACGCTTCTACAGAATCAGACCGTAGACCACATACTGAGGCAAAATATTTTGCCCAACGTCAAGAATCGAACCTGGTTCTGCGCCACAAGCACGAAGAACCTTTGCCACTATCACAATTATTGTAGAAGCTAGTAACATTTATATTTAATATATATTTGGACTATTTTATCTTACCATATCCAGAATTTTTTATATTTAATTTATATAATAAAAGTGTTGAATTAATAATATAAATATAATATAATATTTAAAATAGACATATCGTATTCTTGATTTTTAAAAATTGTCGCATCGCCGTATCCGTATCGTATCTGATACGATACCTATACCCGTATCCATGCAACATAATTTTGAATGAACGAGTTACTCGTTTGTGAAGCCACCTAACTATTTGATATTCACAAAATATTTTCATTTATTCGAAAATATTTTTGGATTTATCTGAAAGTTCATTTCTTGTATAAAGTTCTTATATGACAATAACGAAAAAAAAATATGTTGTTATATATTACAACACCCATTAGTTTTCCTTCGATGTGTACAACATTTTTTTTTTATCATCTTTGAAAAAAAAAGAAAAAAAAAATAAACAATTAGTCAGGTTTTGTAAGAATTTTTATATTTGCCAGGTCTGAATATTATATCTGCAGGACCATTTAAATATGGAAATTCTCAAAATCTTGAGAACCTGATAAATATGAAGTTTATCAGAAAAACTGACTAAAGGATTTATCTTTTTTTTCCAAAGATGGTAAAAAAACAAACCAGGGTGTACAATGTTAATAAAAAAGAAAATATCTTGCCATTCATTTGAAAGATTTAATTTTGGTTATTAGTTTTAGTTTTCTTAAATGTTCCTCGAAAGGTTCTAAACTTTCATTTCCTAACAAATAACGCACGATAAGGAACATCCCCAATGAAATTGCTTGAATAATTGGGATCCGCCTCTGCTCCTTTTCTTAGAGAAAATGAGGGCCCTCCTTTTCCGATCCGAACCATTCAAATTCGGTGAGATTTGTGTATAAAAAAGTTGTTTTATCGAGATCCGTGAATATAAATTTTTGAATGGTTCGGATCGGAAAAGGAGGGCCCTCCTTTTCTTTAAGAAAAGGAGCAGAGGCGGATCCGAATAATTGAATGAAGCTCACCAAGCTTTTTTTTTAGCTTAACTCAAAAACCTATCATATTGGTTCCAAGTGACGCATCTAAACCGTTAAAACCGATCTACTTCACGAGTGATAAGTTTACATGTTAATTTTTTAAATTTTCGAACTAATTTAATATAAAGTCAAGCTGTCAAAAAATAATGAAAAATGAACACATTAAAATTAACTTATAAATCATCTTTTTTTTTTACCGCTTGAATTTATACTAAATTAGTTCAAAAATTTATAAATTTTATATGTAAATGCATCACTCGTGAAGTATATCAGTTTCAACGATTTGGATGCATCGTTTGAAGCCAATTCAATAGATTTTTGAATTAAGCTCATAAAGAGACTTGGTGAGCTTAAGAACACTCTAGTTCTACTCGTTGAATGAATTAGGTTAGAGTGTAAATTTATCCATCTAATTTGATTTTACTTTGCCGACTCGATTAAACTGATCTAAAAATTATAAATTTATATTTTATTTTATTGGATGTAAATTAGATTTTAACCAACCGTCAAAACAAATTTTGGTAACAAAAAAATATATTAATTAAATCCACCGGACCTGTGTACATAATATAATTAATTCTAAATCTTCTATAATTCCGACAATAAATTATGTACAAACATCATCTTAAGGTTGTCTACATTTTATTTTGTATAGAACAATTCCCTTATTTATCATGGATAATATTATTAAATTTTATTAAAACCTTCATTATGTTATTAGTTGTCGTGTTTTTTTATTCGTAATATAAAATATAAATGATAATTAGTTTAGTTTTGTACTTGATTTTTTTGTCAATGAAACTCGTTAATATCTGCGCACAAAAAATTAGATGAACGGTTTTTAAGTTATGGTAGTTATGCACTGGAATTATCACAAGAAAATTTAATAAAAATGTAGATAAAACCAGTCTACATCCCTAATAACACTTGAGAGTAGGTCCGATGGGCATCAGACCTACTTTGGTTTGATGGATTTAATCAACGTCGATTTGCTTTAAGATTCATGCAGAACGCTTTAAACTTCGTGCGTGTATGTTTCAATTTTTGTGCGCATAAATCTTAAATTAGATCGGACGGTCATCATGCTCGTTGAACCTAAAAGTAGGTCCGATGGGCATCGGACCTACTCCGTTCTCCCCTAATAAAGGTTGTTTTCATGTTTAGATTTGAAATAAGATCGGACTTGTACCAATAAAGGTTTAGGATGTAATGTATATATGTATGTGGTTAAAATTATAAGATACATTTTTAGATGATGATTCTGATGACATAGTTTTCATTTATTTTTTTATTTTGGTGATTAAAAAAAAATCTTCTTGAGGAATCAGGTATGATATATTGTTTTAATTTTTTTTAAAATCATATGGTGAACATTATCAATGCTACAATTTCTTAAATAAAACTCAATATTATCTAAAAGATGAAAATTAAAAAGCAGTCATACTGTTTTTTTAAAGTGTACACGATGAACTATATAAAAAAAAACATAATACATTCAATTTGCTCCTTTAATTTTATGGATTCTAGAATTTTATATACTAAATGAACTTAAAAATTACAAAATTTTATATTGATACGTTAATTTATCAGAAAAATAAAATTAATAATGCAGTCACGCCGTTTTAGTTCAATTTGGTACATTTTTACGAACGAGAGAAGTGGATTTAAGTGCTTACGTGCCCAATTGTGCACCGTTACTTAAAAAAACACTACTCTCAATTGTTTATGATAGTTTGGAATTTTTTTTATAAAATCGTACTTATAATTAAAGTATAATTAGCGTGATTTCGTTGTACATTAATTTATAATATTCTATCATATATTCCCAACAACCACCGTGAATGAATATTTTTTGAATTATGAATGTATAATTATGTTTAATGGCTGGCAAATATGGGTGCTAGCCAATTGTAAATCGTAAAAAAAAAAAAAAAAAATAAATCATACACGGTTCTAAACAACAATCTGTGTACGGTGTCCAAAATAATACACAGATGACTTATAGAAATCATGTATATAACGCTAGTCCATTGCACACGGTTAACACGACCGTGTACAAAGCAACAATTTTAGCGCTCCTTTTTTTATGATCTGATACAATTGGATTTAGTTAACCATGTATATTAGTTTAATACAGACACGGTTCAACAACCGTGTACAAAGTACCCCTATTTATACACAACGCTCGCTGACACGGTCATGTAATTGTGTTTCATTAGCTTTTCGGACTGTGTATAGTCACGCTTTATGTACTAGGGAACTGCATAGTCGCCGCAACATTCGGATCCTTATTAGAAAATAAGAAAAGTTCCATCAATTAATGGTCAATTGGTCCTTAAATTATTATCTATTTTCTAATTTGATTTTAAATTTTCATAAGTTTATTTTGGTCTAGGAACTTTTCTGATTGCATGAAATTCATCATGTCGGGGACATCTATAAACAAAAAATGCATCCCTCGATGCCACTATCAGAGCATAATTGATATCGTTATACATATAATGATATAATATTGCATATCATCTGTAGAATACGTGTGAAGACATAAATTAATTACAAATAATATTTTTTTAATATTGCAGGCATGATCAACATGGTAAATATTATATTGCTCGTAGAAAATAGAGGAGGGTTGTAAACTTGTAATGTGATAATACTATTTTTTTTTTCATAATTTAAACTCAAATTAATGTTTTTATCATTAAGAATCCTTGCACCGAAAATAAATTTATTTGGTTAATATCTTTTACCATTAAATCCTTGTAGCCAAAAAACATTATCAATTTTTTTTACCATTAAGAATCCTTGCACCAATAAAAAAGATAGAAATAATTAAAGTATGAATTGATCCTTTTGAGAAAATTGTAATAAGTGGAGACAAAATAATATTGCATGGTGATGGTTAGGCTATATATTAATATAGCTCCTAAGCAATATATAAGACAAAATATTTTGCTTCTAACTTGAAATCTATTTTTTATTAAAACCAATCATTCAAGAGATCACGACATTAATGAAAAAAACATTATGGATTTAAGTACCATTAATTATTGTTCTTTGTTTGTGATAACGCTCGTAAGCAACCATTAATTAGCATGTAGCAATGTGGGGACAATTAGCTGAGCCCCCTTAATTAGTCTTAACTAAGCATGCTCGTGTCTTATTATGGCAATGATGGAAAGCCCCAAGAGTTCTGATATAGCGCACACAGTTTTGTCCCGAATATAATTACTGAATTAAAGTTTTGCTTGCCTGGATGTAAGATTAATTATAAGATTTAAGTGGGACCCAAAACCCTAATATGAAATACCAATCACTTCCAATCTTTTATACATGGCTCAAATATTTTTTACTGATAATGGTAGAAATTTGAATGCTTTGAGCATCGGTTATGGATTTATAAGATCAAATAATGTTTTAATTTGTTAAGTAATTTAACCAAAATGACTTTTGTTTTTCTTACTGATGATATTTTACTATTTTTTAGGATTTTTGTAAAATTAGTTGATATGCAAATTTTGATATTCTTTATTATTTAGAACCATCTTTAAAAAATCATAAAAAAATAATAAAGTTTGATAGCCTAAGAGTTTTTTTATCTGTAAATTTAATGAGCTGTTTGAATCGACTTTTTGACTTAATCTGCAATAGTGCTGTCGTACAATCTGCACGCTGTTTAATAAATAATATTGAATTAAACGAATTGGTATCCTATGCATTAACTCAAAAGAGAATCTTTTGAGTTAATGCATCTCGACCATCCAATCTGTGTTAAGATTTGTGCGGACTAGATCTATACTATTATTAAAGAGTTTCTTATGTTATAGACAGAAATTAAATTAGTTCCGTTTAAAATAAGACAGTTAAAATTCATTAACTCAAAAGATTCACTTTTGAGTTAATGCAGAGAATACGCATTCGAATTAAACAAAAGGATGGAATTCATCCACACTCCAATGAAAGTTAAAACTGTCATGCGTATCCCTCTAAACATGAAATATCATGGATATACTTTCAGAAACCCCCAAAATTCCGAAATTTTTATTTCTACCATTTTTAAAAAATAAATTAACCAAATAACCACGGTTTTCTGACAATTCTAAAACTAGCACGGCCGCAGAATGCCGGAGCGGACCCATATGAGGGGTACCGCATAATGCCGGAGCGGACCCTCATATGGGTCCGCTATATGCCGGAGCCTATATAAGAGGCCGCTGGTTTCGGATTTCATATCATTTCTAAGAAGTTTCAATCCCTTCGACCTCGGGTAAGTTTTCTTCTTCTTCTCTAGTTTTAATTTTTAGTGAGTAGTAATTAGGTTTAGGTTTAGGGTTTAGGATTAGGATTTAGGTTTAGGGTTTAGATTTAGCATTTAGAATTAGATATTAATTTAGGATTTAGAATTAGAATTGTACCCAAATTTAATTAGAATTGTACCCAAATTTAATTAGAAATTATACCCAAATTTAATTAGAATTGTACCCAAATTTAATTAGAATTGTACTAAAATTAAAGTAGGTTTAATTGTACCAAAATATAATTGTACCAAAATTTAAACCAGACTTTTACCAAACTCTCATATTTGACCAAAAATTATCCAATACAGCATGACATCCAGTAGAGATAGACCATCCTCCAGTAGGGGTACACAGCATGGCCCTACAGCCACGCCGTACGAGATGTCTCAGTACATCGAGATAGCATTGGCAGATGTTCCGGGTATCCGGAGTCGCACCGACAGGGTCAGCGACTTCTTGTGGTACCCGAATGCGGAGCATCGGATTTTAGAGGCTGCCACTGGGGTAAGTAAGGCGAGGACGGTGTTTAGTCCAGAGCCGTAGATTTTCATTTGTTGTACTGTTAGATGTTTTGTTAGATTCTTATTTGTAGTATTAGTAGATGTTTTGTCAGATACTTATTTATTTCGTTGATTAGTTTCTTGTTTGTTTGATTTTGTTGTTATTTATTTATTTTGTTGATTTCATTATCTCAGAGTACACAAAGGAATTTCAAAGAAACCACATATCTAAAATATCTAAAATATTCCAAACGAATACGATACGACCAAAAATCAATTTAAACAACATTCGAAATTAAATAAATAACTCTTAACAAATTACAATTTCGTATTTTTAAAATAAAAAAATATAGAGTCCGCTCCGGCATTCTGCGGCCGTGCTAGATTTAGAATTGTCAGAAAACCGTGATTATTTGGTTAATTTATTTTTTTAAAATGGTATAAATAAAAATTTCGGCCCAAAATACAAACTATTATCATATTTCGCCAAGAAGTGTAACCTTAATAATGGCCAGAGCGAAGAAGCCGCTGGAGCCTAAATTTCCTATTTTCGAAATAAATGTATAACATAGCGATCACTTGATGATTATATTATATTCTAATTCTACTCTAAATGTTATATTAGAGTCGGACAATATGTTTTATAAAATACGGGTTCTATTGTGTTTCACATTTAGTTTCCTATCATATTTAAATTCAAATAGTTAATCTGAATCACTCAACACGATCTTCATACAATAATGTACTTGGAAATCAAATTATACATTTTGTAGATTTTTTTACTATTTTTTTAAATAAGTACAAAATATGGTTCATAAATTTTAAAAATAATGATTTTCATATCTAAAAAAATAGTAAAAATTTTCAAAAAAAATATAAAATTTGATCTCCAAGCACATTTTAATATAAAGAACACATCGAGCGTTTCGGATCGACTGTTTGAACTTTGAAAATAGAGATAACGATATGAAGCCTAAGAGGACCCTGCTTTTTAAAGCACCTTAGCCCAACCAGGTTATATAATATCGTATAGTTAAAGATAAATAAAAAAAATTAACACACACATACAGAGTAAAACTAGGGTGTTCTTAGGTTCACCAAGTCCCTTTGTGAACTCAACTCTAAAATTTATCAGATTGGCTTCAAACGATGAATTCAAACTGTTGAAATCCTTCTACCTTACGAGTGATGCGTCTACATGCAAAAAATTTAAATTTTCAAATTAATTTTGTATAGAGTCAAGTGGTCAAAAAATGTTCAAAAATGAAGGCATTAAAATTAATTTATAAACCTTCTAATTTTGACTGCTGATTTTACTCTAAATTAATACGAAAGTTTGAAATTTTGCATGTAGACGCATCACACATAAAATAGAATGATTTCAACGGTTTAAATTCGTCGTTTAAAGCTAATCCTATAAGTTTTTGAGTTGAGTTCACAAAGGGACTTCATGAACTTAAGAACACCCTAGTTTTACTCCACACATACATATATTATTGTTATCGATTACTATGAGTTAATAAGTTAATGGGTCAAAAATATGTATAAAGAAAAGTTAACGAGTTTTTTTCTTATTTGTACTTCTACTTGATAAATTAATACAATTTTTTTTTATCATTATCAGTCTTAATTAATATAATACAAATAAAATAAACAAATTAAAAATCTCCCAAGTACGCAAACTCGGTTTCATTTCAGAGAAAAGAAAATAACAGAAAACAAGAATGAGATCAGAGTATCAGACCCGCTGCTGAATCATCAGCTGTACTCCGACGCAAAACGTGGCACTAGACCCGTGATCTTTGGTGCATTGTTTTCAGAGTTTCTTGTCCTCACTCGCTGAGATCCGTACACGTGTCGTGCACTGTCAGACATGGGGTCGGGATCGATGGGAGAGCCTATTCTCCGCCGCTAACAGATCCGCCGTATATTGCTCCCGATTCGTTTTGACGCTCTCGATTGGACCAGTTGGCATCGCCTTTTTTTTTGTGCTTAAAAGAAGACAGAGGTACAGCAACTTCTCTAAAGAGAGTACAAAGTTTTTCAAAATATGTAAATGATAGTACAGAATTTTATTATGAAGCGCTTCAGAAATCAGAACTGCCTTTGTTCTCATTATTAGAAAAAAGAAAAGAGTGAGTCTATGATACTCTGCATATCACAATTTAGTTTGTAGTACGGATTAATATTTTTATTTTTAAAATTTTAATAGTCGATTCAAACTAAGGGTGGCAACGAGCTAGCACGGTTCGAGCTAGGTTCTAGCTTAGCTTGTTAATTCTGGATCGAGCTACAGCCGAGCGAGCTGGACCTAGGGCATCCGAGCTAAAACCTCAACTTGAAATCGTGGCGAGCTGGCTCGCTATGTTTGGTTGATCTTGTTTTAAGAAGAAAATAAATTTTACAAACTTTTTAGATCGAGCTGAACCGAGCTAAATAGTATAAAATGCACACAAAATCATACAAATTCACAAAGATGCCTAGCCAAGCTAGCTCGCGAGCTGGCGAGCAAGCTAGGTCCTAGCTTGAACTCGTTAATTCTGGACCAAGCTAGTGGCGAGCTGGCTCGTTAACAGCTCGATCTAATAACGAACGAGCTGTTACCGAGCGAATCAGGTGCGAGTCACGATCGAGCCCGAGCTACGAACTTTTTTTCACCCCTAATTTAAACCGTTCAAAATGATTTCATATGAATATGTACTTGCAGCTTGAATTTTATATATTTTCAAACTTTTTTACTATTTTTTAAGATAGATAGAAAATCACTGTTTTTGGATGATTCAGAATTTTTAGATCGAGTGATTTTCTACTTATTTTTAAAAATAGTAAAGAATTTTTAAAAATATAAAATTCGGTCTGCAAATACATATTCATATGAAGATTATATTAAACGGTTTGAATCGACCATTAAAATTTTAAAAATAAAAATATTAATCTGTATTACGATTCAACCAGTAATATACATATTACCGTATACTCACTCAAAATAAAAATACTTATCTAGTTAGCAAGTACCAGTAGGAATTTGCCAAAAGCTCAGGACACGTTGGGATGGGCTAGCGAGATCGAGTGCGTCGTAGACACGTGAAAATCACATCATGCGATGTGTATTGAATGAATTCGAACGTGTCAAGTGTCAGATTGTTACGCGTGTATTTTTTGGAGATTTGACAAATGAACCTAGTACGTTACGTCTCATCTAAATCAAGTCCTAGTACATCGCACCACACATGGCATAGCTAGAGAAAGCAAACGTGGTAGTCTTAATATTGGTGAGAAGATATTGTCGCCAATCGGTCCTCGTGTTTTCTTCAAATGATCAACACTGTTCGTGTAAAATTAGATAGTTTATATTGATTATGGGGAATTCACATCACCTCAGGTTACCTGACTCAAGCAAACTATGATCGGATTGAGTTTAGTATGGCACGAATCTCAAAACTATGATCGGACGGTTCTTTTAATATGGCACGAATTTCAAAACAAACCCCCTACAGTCTCCATAGGCACCGGATTGAGTTTAGTCCAGATAGAATTAATCTGAGCCGTCCATTTCAATTTGCTTGAGTCAGGTACCTGGGAGGATACGGATCTGCGGGGATAACGGATCAAAATTGGTTTGAGATTTGATATGAATTATTTGATTCGTGCCGAAATTTATATGAAACTTTAAAATTATAAATTAATTACGAATTAAATTGAATGCATAAATTGCAGTGCAAATAAACGATTTAGACAGAAGCATAATAAAAAAAATAGATTAAGGAGTTCAAATGTAAAATACATAATGTGTGGTAATTAGAATTTACGCTTGAATCTTTACGACCACAAAATATAGTTACAATCGTACATTTAACATTTTTATGAGAAACTCAACTATATAGACACTTTAAAAAAATATAAGTATAAATAATAAAATTGCTAATTTGTATTTATGGGATGATTTGACCACTTCTGAACTCCCTTTATATTCGCTCATGGTTTCAGATCGAACATCGGACAAAATTTAATTTGATGTCCCTCAAATCCCGTCGATCTCGTTGATTCTTACCAACTTTAAAAAAAATATAGGAAAAAGGAGTATTTTCATATCACACAAGGAATTCTCGTCAAGTTGTTTCATTTGCTGGAATTTCACAATACAATCTGGAAAGGAAAATATTAGGCAGGATAAATTGTTTTTCTTCTTCTCCTCTTCAAAGTATACGTCGCCCCAAATTTTATTTTATGTTTTGCATTTGATGCTTCACTCTTCCTTTCCGATCACAGTCTAATACCCAACCCCTTTTAGTAAGAATTCGCATCCTCTGAGATATTCTGATTTGGAGCAGTGGGCCTTCAATTTTCTTTTCAAAGATACACAAATAAAATGACTTGAGCATCCAATTTGTTTTGTATCTTAACCAAATCCAATGGTGGAGCATGGGTCAACATTTGGACCAAAATCCCCTCGGCCCAGAGAAACAATGTACTGGAAAGAGTTTGGAAAACATCTATATTAGGTCCAAAAATATAAAAATGCTGCATTTATAAGAATAAATGGCATTTGCTTTATCCATACCTCACAGACAACACTTCTTTATGGCATTTGGTGCTTTGGCTTGGATAGTGTGGAAACTGAGAAATAATATGTGTTTTAATCAACATCCTATAGATTATGTGAAACCATTGTTTTGAATATCATTAACTTAATTTAGTTTTGGACAGGAAAAATGACTGAAGAAGAACAGCATCAGGTGAAGAATTGGTTGCCAAGAGACACTAATGAGATACCACTACAGAGCTGGGATCCAACTACTGAAGGGCAGATGATGCATGCAGCCTTCTGGAGAAGGGGCATCCACTGAATCAGGCGCTTGAAGACCTACTGACAGCAGATGGCTACTATTATCATATCTGGATCCAACTAATGATGCAGCCTTTTTGCGTTTTGTTATACTTTAGTTTGTGGAACTTGGTATTTTGGTCCGAATTTTATTTTGGTCTTTTGTTGAAACACTTGTTAGGTAACTTTATGTTTACTAAGAGAACGTTTTGCCAGACATCTCTGTCTGAGGGATGGTAGTCCTTTGTAATGAGTGAGTCTATGTTACTATGCATAGCACGGATTAGTTCGTACTACGGAACTATATTTTCATTTTGAAAATTCTAATGGTCGATCCGAACCGTTCAATGTGATCTCCACATGAATATGTACTTGCAGACTAAATTTTATATTTTTTCGAATTTTCTTTACTATATTTTAAGATAGGTAGAAATCACTTGATCTGAAAATTCTGGACCATCCAAAAACAGTGATTTTCTACATATTTAAAAAATAGTAAAAAAATTCTAAAAAATCAAAAATTTAGCCCCCAAGTATATTCTTATATGGAAATCATGTTGAACGGTTCGGATCGACCGTTAGAATTTTGAAAACTATTAATCCGTAGTACGGACCAATCCGTGCTATACATAGTACCATAGACTCACTCCTTTGTAATTTACCAACAGTTTCTACATGAAACGGGTCCAGTAGTCTTATTTCCAAAAATAAAATAAAAATAAGAATAAATGGCCCGGTACTGATTTAGCCCAAGAAAAATAAACCTATACCGATAACATAGGGTTTTTATTCTACCGCAAGAGTACAAATTGGGCCTCAAGCAAATTCAGCCTAGTCTTAATTCTCTCTTTTTCTGAATTTATAGGGGAATTTTACAAAACACCTTGCTTACTGAAAATATCAAACAAAATACTCTTCCCATAAAATTATTGACAAAATATCCCAGCTAAGCCCAAATTTCCCCCTCTCTTTCCCTCCCTTTCATTTACACACACTTATTTAATTGTTTTTATCTCACCTACGGGTTTTGACTAAAAAAATAAATAAATAAAAATATTTATCTGCTGGAGTGGCACTGAGTTGATTCAATACTATAAAATTTTGCACCATTTTCCAACCAGAGAATAAACTATAAAATTATGTAAAAAGGAAGTTAGATCTCGTTGGACGTCTTCTAATGTACTGGTACTTGAATGGTACAGTGTTGAACTTCAAATGAAACAAAATAGTCGTATGATGTCTACGATGTAGACGAGTGATTGTCAGTATTCATAGATCAGTACATGCTCTGCCAAGCAACTAATTTACCCCTGAAATGAAAAAAAAAAACTAATTTACCCCACATAATATAAATTGACCTAAAAATTAAATAAGCTTTAACTAGAGTACTCTAATTTTGTTGGTTTCTTTTGCTTAGGGGCGGATTCAGAATTTTCGTGGGGGGCAAAAAAATATCGAATCGGATTTAAAATATCTAATCAGGTTTAAATCCATTAACCAATTGGGTTCTCGATAAAAACAATGCTTTAACTTATACTTTCCAATACTTTGACTTGTAATTTCTGATGCTCTGACTTATAATTCTAATTACCAATCAAAATTCAACAGATTTATTTAAATTTTAACCCTAAATTTAACTTGAATTACAAATTAAACGTTCAGAGGGGAGCAAAAAAAATTCAGAGGAGACAAAATTGGTCGGAACCGATAAATCTCCACTAAAACTCAAAATCCAGGAGGGGGAGCTGCCCCCTGGAACACTCTAGGTCCGCCCCTGCTTTTGCTGCACATATACGACGTGAACTTCATTTCTGAGATGGTTTTGTGGTCTTTGGACTGTTATTAAGCTTGTATTAGTTCCTGTTGAAACAACATCAATGTGCTTGGATAGTGAGGGGCTCACGTCTCGTTAGAAAGCCTTGATATGAAGGACTGTATAATGTTCAAGTAATGCTACTTTTGGAAGTAGGACGAGCAGTCAACCCGGTTGGAAATTGCTTTAAGCTCATAGTCAATTAAACAATAGCAAAAATAAAAATTTTATAGGACAACTTTGATTTCGCGTCAAATTCTGGACATATCAACCTGGTTTTTTGTATTCAAACATGTGTCCAAGTTTTCTGGTGTTATTGTAATTGAAAACAACTAAAATTGAAGAGCGAAGAGCGAACTACTAGAGGGGCAAAGAATAAGGTGCGTTTCAATTCAGTGCAAAGAATATCAATGAAGGCGATTAGAAGAAAATTTTTGAAGGTGTAGGGGTGCAAACGGATTGGAGAATATCCGACCGTATTTGTATCCGAAAATTAGATACGGATATTCGATATTCAAATATCCATGCGGATACGGATACGGATATGATTTTGAATATTAATTATTCGCATCCGAATAGTAGATATATTTACATATATCCGATATCTGATCCGTATCCATACGTATCTGTCTAATATCCGATCCGTATGCGTATCCGAAAAATAAAAACGGATACAGATATAGTTTTACCACTATCCGATCCGTTTGCACCCGTAAGGAGGTGACTCGATGAAGAGAACTGGAAAAGCAAAAGTAAATTAGAGGGAGGGAAAACTTTTACTTGGTAGCTCAGCAAACGAGCACTACAGAGACATTTTGTCAATAATTTATTGACAAGGGCATTTTGTTTGATATTTTCGGTAGGTAGGTCAGTTTAAAATTTCCCGAATTTATATCACCCGAGTTTACTCATATTTTGAGTTTAGATTAAACCATCCGATCTACTTCAACACGAATATTAAAGAGGTCCGTCCATTCGATCTACTTCAACACGAATATTAAAGAGGTCCGTCCATTCTATCTCGAGTCAACGAATATAAAAGAGGTCCGTCCATTCTATGCCGAGTCAGATTGGTCCGGATTATGATCAGACGGCCTGAATCTAAACTCAAAATTTACTTCAGAGGATCCGGACTCCTGGCAAGGAACAAGTATCCTCTCCATTACTGTAAAAGATTCCCTTCACTTTACGGTTTGAGATTAACTCTCAGACGCTTTGAGATTCGGGCTAGAACAGGGGAGAGTATTATTGGGCTTTGAGATCGTGCCAAGTTAAAAGAACGGTTTAGATCCAATAATTGTAAAAGATTCCCTATTACGGTACCGGGGAGGATGTGAATTCTACTGGCAAGGGTAGTCTGAATTCTCTCTCTCTCTTCTCTGATTGGCTGGCGTTTTCTGACTGTCTGACCGAGCAACCTCCTCTTTACCTCGCCTCGTCAGTCGTCACTCTTGATCCCTTTTCACACCTTTTTCTCTTTTTCATTACATAATATTTCTTGGGTTTAGCTCACCTTTTCTTTTCAAATTCAACCTCTCTTTCTGACGCCAGCGAGAAATAATCAAACCAATAGCAGTTTAGAAGAAAACAAAAATACCCGGCTTCTACGGCTCCACTTCCATTGCATGAAAACACCCCACGCCGACGTGCCTGTTGCGTGTCTGGCGATTGGACAACCGGTACCGATCAATTTTGTTTCAGATTAAATGATTTCGCGTTGGTTGATGTGTTTAATTAGCTGTTTCGTTTTGCTGCTTCCTTTCTGATTTTCGATTTGAATAGGTGAATTCCGCCGGGCGATTGTGATTTCAGGGCCCTCTTTAGTCGGGTTCTTTCACATTTTTGCTGAATTTCGCCGACTTCGGGTTTTCAATTGAGTTTTGAGCACAGGTGAGGCTGTCTCAGTTTTGTGTAAAATTCTTTCGTAAATTCTATTTAAGTCTACTTGATTATTTTCGCATGTCATTTACATTTTATCATGGTTCGAGTTGTATATCAAACTATTTACATGTGCTGAAATAGAGAAGGGCCTGATTGTATTGGATAAACTTTGGTTACTAGAATTTTTGAAGAGGAATCGTCAAATTTCCATGTAAATTTTTTACTGCAATTGAAGCATGCTTTTTTGGTCGTTCTTTGACGACAGGTTACTTAAGGTACAAGAATATTAACAAACAAAATATAGGCGTTGACCAAAACATCTGACTTCAATCCTTCGTCTTCATTTTTCTATAGAACTTTTATGGGTCAAACAATATACCTAAACTGTCTGATTTGCGTTCTTGTCAAACAGAACATGCCGGAAGAAATTTTAATTTTGGTTCTTTTGTGTTATTCACCTAATTTCTGTTAGACAAACCACTACTGACTTACTTCCAAGAGGAAGTATGCATCCTCCTAATTGTTCTCAATTCTCAGAATAGAATGACTCTTTCTGAGAAAAGGGAAAATTAAGAAAGAGTTAAAAAATAGAACAGTTTGGTATCTTGTTTCTCTATGCTTTTTGTTATTCTCAACAGGAATGTTCTTTGCAGGTAAAGACGTTCTAGTGGTACCAAGAGTGAGTCCTATTTGATGGGTTGGCTAACCAAAATTTTCAAAGGTTCAAGCCATAGCATCTCAGATGGTGAATATAACAGAAAACCTGATGATAACAGGTTTTGGGAAGAACCATCTAGGGGCCTGGTAAGCCTTTTCTTTCGAGTTTCCAAACTTTTATTCCTGAGTATTTGGATATATAAAAGTAAATTTTACTTTGTGTAAAATAGGAAGTATATGCCCTGAATGAGAATGAAGATATAGACCGTGCTATAGCACTTTCCTTGTTGGAAGAAGAAGATAGAAAGTCAAGAGCGAAAGGTTAGCTATATGTATTTTGTATGTTTCTCTCTTTCTTTTTTGGCTAATAGGTATGTCTAACCGGTGCTGTCTAATGTAATTGTGCTTAAAATCCTCCTTTCAATACTTCCTATTTTTGTTACAAATCAGATCCATGGGTTTAAATGTCTTCACAAAGAACATGCAAATATTTTTTATTGATATTTGCAAGTTACTGTGAGGAACATTTTGTATTGGTAAATGTTTACAAATTGGTCTGTAACCTCAGCTCTTATTTGTTAAATTAAGCCAAAATAAGCAAAGTGGATTTACATATTGGTTTCCAAATTTGCATTGAAAATTAGATGCTACTTGAGTTGTTGAGAGCAAGCAGGATTGTCACGCTTGCTTGACTTAACATCAGTTTTACAAGTTGGTTGTTCTTTGCCACTTACACAAAACAATGTTGCAATGTGATAAGTGTTAAATTATGTAGTCTATAATGGATATACATAGGGGTATACTTGCAAAAATATCGAGTTTATTATAAACTCATTATATTTCTTGTTTTATATAGAGAAGAACGTGCATTTGGAAGAGGATGAACAACTTGCAAGAGCTTTACAAGAGAGCTTGAATGTACAAACACCACCTCTTCAAAATGGAAATTCCTACAGCCCATTTCCCTTCGTATATTCTTCTGGATACAGGTTCTTCTTTTTTTGTCTTTCCTCCATCAAGGATCAAACTTGGCACTGGATGCATTGTTCTATATAGATACACTGTAGAGTTATGGAGTTTTCTGGTCTTTTTTAGGAATATTTGAAAGAAAAGCTGAAACTGTTATAGGCATCTGAAAGTCCAGTGATACTTCTGTTTGCACAAAAGAAGGGAAAAGGAAATAAATCAGCATGACTTAGAAATCTTGTAGTAGTCTGATATGAAAATGTGGCACTTTTACATCCAACCATGTTTGGTACTTGGTTTAGTGTGTCCATACATACCATACATGCTATAAAAGTTCATGACATAAGTTCTTACTTTTCAGGATATGTGCGGGATGTCACAATGAGATAGGCCATGGCCGGTTTCTTAACTTCATGGGAGCTGTTTGGCACCCCAATTGCTTCAAGTGTCATGCATGCCATCAACCGATCTTTGACTATGAGGTACTTTTATATTTCATAGTGAAAATTCTTAGTCTTTTCATTTTATTGTGTTGCTATTAATCTGATGTGTTCTGAGGCATTGCTATTTACTGAAGCTGTTTGTGTAGTTTGGTTACATAGAAACTTATTTGGTCAGAAAATTCTCACCTTGTTCGAGGAATTCTATACTGGAGTTCTAAACTTAAATGTTGGTAATAAACTTTGCATGAGCTGAAGATGGTTGATAACATAAAATGTTAGGGGCAGTTCTTATTTGTTTATTTATTTATTATTGGATGAGATCCATTAACAATAGATTTAACTTTTTAGATTGAGAACCGTCAAACCAACTTGTAGTTTTTGAAATCCGACTCTTAAAATATTATCAATACTATGCATATCATGGACATAAACAATGATAAAATTTGATGCAAATTTTACCACTCATCAAATAACTTGAAATTTGCAACGGTCCATATTTAACAAACTTTAATCGAATGTCAAACAATACTTAAATCGCATCAAATTTGATAGACAACCAATGTGTAAGGTAAAAAACGTGTCTATATTTTTTAAAAAATTTTGTTTTATTTTACTTGATAACAATTGTGCCTTTTCTTTTTGTTGGAAATTAGTTCTCCATGTCTGGGAATCAACCTTATCATAAGTTGTGCTACAAGGAGCAGTACCATCCTAAATGTGATGTTTGCAAGCACTTTGTAAGATTTACTTCATTCTTTTGTTTTCTTTTTAGATTTATATATTTTGCTTTTTTTTCTTGCAATTATCACCAAATTAATTGACTATTGTATAACAACAATCATTATGAATTACTGTAAATGATCAAAAACAAGAAAATTTGCTAATTTTTCTGCAATACCTTATCAGTATCTATACTCCCTATAGATAAGCTTTTTGTCTGCAACTGTTTTAAAAGATTCCAACAGGCATGAATGGTTTGATAGAATACCGAGCTCATCCTTTTTGGCTACAAAAATATTGTCCTTCTCATGAAATGGATCATACTCCCAGGTGTTGTAGCTGTGAGAGAATGGAGGTACATTACATTTAGAAATAATTTGAACCATGCCCTACAGTATTTGCATATTTTCTTAGATTTGTACCTCGGTGTTGCTTATGATTGTTCATCTTTGTACATAACCTTGACCATGAATTTGAGTCATGCCTTACAGGCTTATACCATGACCATGAATTTAGCTTCAATATTGGTTCAAAGACTAGACCTATGTACCAGTCCAAGGGAGTTTGCTTTATTTATTAATTTTATTTTTTAACCTTTGGGATGGTCATGTACCTGTACTGGTACGTGCTGTCTAACATACTGGATTTCACTTGAATTGCAGCCCTTTGTACCAACCAGTACTGGTACTATAAGAACTATCCCTTTATTACCTTTTGGTTGAGCCCGCACTACAAATGTTGAAAAAGTAAATGGCCGCACACAGCATCAGAGTTATATGGAATGGAAACACAAAAAGGAATCTTGGCACAGTACCATACAAAGTCCATTTTTGCATTGGCCATGGACAACAATAATCCCAAACCTATTATAAAGGGGTTCTCTTGGAACTTATATTTGTTAGTTTATATTATTTGCAAAAAAACTCAACTTCTATCATGTTTACATTTAGCAGCTTTGTTGTTTTTGTTTGGTCTATTTACCCAGAACTGAGATTAGAAATTTTTAATTACTGTACTGTTTATGTACTGCCGGCCACCAAAAATGTCAGAGGAACATGTTGCCACTTAAGGGAAAGTAACTAATAATTGTGTTATTTGCTATAAAACCTGGTCCCTTAGGCATTTGAGGGATCATGAGGAAAGAAACGAGTAGAACTAGGGTGTTCTTAAGTTCACCAAGCTCCTTGATGAAAGTAACTTCAAAATTTATCGAATTGACTTTAATCGATGAATCCAAACCGATGAAATCAATCTACTTCATGAGTGAAATACGTTTGCTTGCAAATTTATAAATTTCAAATTAATTTGGTGTACAGTCAAGCGGTCAATAAATGATGAAATTAAAATTAAATTATAAACCTTCTTTTGACCGCTTGACTTTATACTTCAAAAAATTATGAATTTTGTATGTAAACGCATCACTCTTGAAGTAGATTGGTTTCAACGGTTTGGATTTGCCATTTGTACCCAATCAGATAGGTTTTTAGAGTTAAGCTCCCAAGAGGCTTAAGAGGCTTGGTGAGCTTAAGAACACCCTAGTTCTACTCGAGAAACAATTACTAGAGCACATTTTTTCTCTTGGGTAGGAGGATAATATATTTCTCCCTAATTTAATTAGTTCTTTTATGACAAAGTAATATAAACTTGGAGTTCACCCCTTCATTTATTTGGCTTCACTTATCTTATAGCTCAAATTGTTTATTTATACATATAATGAAGCTCTTCCATTGGTATAAATATATAAAGTTACACAGTGTTATTGCAAATAAGATAATCGTATTGCTTGCAAGTACAGTAGGGGGGGTGGGGGGGCGATGGGAAGTTGTTTGCAGAAAACCTTTAAAATTGCTGTTCAACTGAAACCCTTTTTTTTTTTAATCTGTGAAACTCATAGCCTAGAGATACCAAGTATGTTAAACTAGACGATGGCCGAAAAATATGCCTCGAGTGTCTTGACTCTGCTATTATGGATACCAGCGATTGCCAACCCCTCTACCTTGACATACAAGACTTTTATGAGGGGCTAAACATGAGAGTTGAACAAAAGGTCCCTCTCCTTTTGGTTGAGAGGCAAGCACTTAACGATGCCATGGAGGGAGAAAGGCATGTGAGTTGTTCATCTCAAACCTTACATGATCTTCTTCTTTTTTTATACTACTTTATTGGGTATTTATGTGTACCCCTGTAAAATTTTCACATAAACGCACACCAAGAAAGACATAATGAATAACCCCGGAAATGAAGTACAGAAACAATCAATTCCATTCAACAGTTGTTAATATGTCACTCTGTTCATTATAAACGAGGGAAAATTGGGACCTCATGGGTGTCTTTCACGGGGGGGGGGGGGAGGTGGGTAAGAGATGTGTGATTTCATGATTTATAGGTGATCTTGCTAAAGATTATAAGGTGTGCTCCAACTTATGTTTAATATTTGGCCTTTAATAGAGCCTTGGTGAATTATTCCTTGTTGTTTGCTGGTTTAATCTTTGGGCACTTCCATTTCAGCCTTTGAAAAATATTTGCACTCTTGTGAAACCTAAAAATGTCTTAATGCATTCTTAATGCTACCTCTACATTCTAGTTAGGAATTAAAGAATGTTAATTTGGGTATTATCAAAGAAATTGGATAGAGGTGACACCTGCAATGTTAAAAGGGCAAAATGAACTCTACCACTTCATTACTATAAATTATATTATTGTTTTGGTTTTATGTAGGGACACCATCACCTTCCTGAAACTAGGGGCTTGTGCTTATCTGAAGAGCAGACTATCAGCACGGTGCGAAAATCACTGCCACTTGTAGTCTTTGTTTGTAAATTCATCATTTTATTTGTTATTTATTTCAAAGATGTATCTTCAGATTTTAAGGAAACCAAGGATAGGGGCAGGCAGCAGAGCAATGGAGCCGATAACTGAGCCCTATAGACTTACCCGTAGGTGTGAAGTAACGGCCATTCTAATTCTATATGGCCTCCCTAGGTACATCTTTTCATTTAATTTGTTGTCGTTGAGAATTGCTTTCTTTTGGTTCTCCTAGAATTTCTTTCAGAACTTCAATGTTTTTTCATGCAGATTATTGACTGGTTCTATTCTTGCACACGAGATGATGCATGCATGGCTTCGTCTTAATGGTATTATCTATTTACTTTTAGATTGGTATCTTTGAACCGAGTATCATACCAAATTTGTGCTGTTACATATGCTGGTATTGGTAAACCCACTCCCAGTACAAGCAAAATATTAGTTAGTTTGGGTTTGTTTTTGTTTGGTTATCTGGAAGTTACCAGCATGGTTATATATTTCCTCTTCATTTCGTCTTTTTTTTTTTTAGGATTCCGTGCTCTTAGGCCAGACGTGGAAGAAGGCATCTGTCAAGTGCTTGCTCACATGTGGATAGAGTCTGAGACTATGGCAGGTTCTGCCAGCAGCAGTGTCGCCTCCACATCAGCATCCTCCTCTTCTGCCACGTCATCAAAGAAGGGGAGGAGGTCCCAGTTCGAGAGAAAACTGGGTGAATTTTTTACGCACCAGATCGAATCTGACACTTCTGCTGCCTATGGAGATGGCTTTCGTGCTGGCAATCGTGCGGTTCGTCAATACGGCCTTAAACCCACATTAGAACACATTAGATTGACTGGATCCTTCCCATATTAATTATTATTAACCCTAAAATAGTACATAAATTCTTTTGTGACCTAGACCCTACTTTGCCATGAATTGCACCCTGTGCATGTTTCAGTTAATGAGGGTGCAAGTTATAATTTCCTTAAAAGGCAGGGTCTTTGCTGCATTTCATATTCATTAAGAGCGAATAGGAGGGTTTTGCAGATGTGTCTTAGCCCATAAGTGTATTTACTGTTCAAAATTATTCAATGAGTTGTACGACACCTGTATGCTGGAACATCTGTAATTTGACTAATTTCTTAATAAAATTCATTTTTTAATACATTACTTCTGTTTGGGGAAAATGGAATCCATATTACTTCTTAATGCACTAAAATAGTTAAAGATAAAGTTGGCATCTATGATATTTTGGGCGTGGTGTTGTATTTTGGGTAAAGTTTACTTGTCTACATTGAAGATTCATTTTCAGATCAAATTTTTGTCAAAAAAAATCTTTTGGCAAATAAACTAGATCATATTATAATCAATCTAAAGTCCAGCTTTCGCATGAAAAGAGAAAAGAATTGGCAATCTATGAAACCAAAAGAAAAGGAATTATATATCTCTACTCGGTAAAATTCTTTACATAAGTGTATCTGCCAGGTAAGAAGGAAAAAAGAACGATTGAGAACCTTGAGCTCATAAAAACACCTGATACAGGTAGCCCTCCCCAACTCAATTAAATTTGCCCCGAACGAAACAACCATGCACTTCCTATTTGAGCTCAAAAAATTCACTGTTAGGTTAGCTTGATCTATCCTCGCAATATCTATCTTTTACCAAATCTTAAACATTTCTTATATTTAACCTCGGTCTCGTTTATGTTTGAAGTATCAGAAGCCGGCCTTTCCATTATAAGCTTCTCCATGTCGCTTATGAACTTTCGCAAGTGCTTTATGTACTCGGGGAAGGTTTCTAGGTTGCAATGGCCACCGCCAGTGACCCATAGCGGGTCATACTTCTCCTTTGCCAGCTCATAAAGGCGTTTCCCGTGTGAGAAGTCTACTATCTCATCTGCAGTGCCCTGGAAAACATTACAGAAATTTTAATTAGCCACTGAATTAATTGATCCGATAAAAGCAGCCCAAGTGCCAATGTACTTGTACCATTTCAACTTGTCACATTACAATTTGAAAATTCCTATGTTGGCTGCATTTATCAGGCCTCAAATTATTGGATGTAAAAGTAGTACCCCTCGTAGATTCCTTCCAACTAATGGGACGATAAAGGAGAATTTTTAGAGTTGGGTGGGATAAATATGTTTACAGGCATGACATATTCTCCGCACATAGTACAGATTTATACAAAAATTTCAAAATAACTACATACATAACTTTGTTTCTGCATTTCATTAGTTGGAAAGAAAGTTTTATATTTATTTCTACTACTATCTGGGTAGCTGGCATGAATCAGCTGGTACTGTAAATCATACAGTATAAGATTCAACAGAAGTTCTTTAATTAAACTTACATGCATAACCAACACAGGGCAGTTGACTTGCCTTATCCTGTCAATGTTCTGCAAAAACAAAACCAAAAATGTTGCTCCAGAATCAAATATGATAACCCATTTTCTTTTAAGGAATAAAAATAGAGAATATATGGATTTCAACTTACTTTAAAAATATCAAATGGAAGAGTGACTTTAACGGGGTACAAAACCCTGATTCCAGATAGAATAGGGCTATGAAGAACGACACCTCGCAAACTCTTCAACCGTGAAGCAAGGTGCAATGTGGGTCCGCTACCAACAGATTGACCGTAGAGTATGATATCCTCTTGTCTTATACCATATTGTTTCCTTAAACAGTCGTACACTGCTTCAATGTCGTGGTATGTATTATTCTCAGTTGGCTTCCATTTGGGGAAAAAATAAAATAGAAAATATATTAATATAAACAGCTTAGATGTATTTACTTAATTAAATCAAATCAAAACATGAATGCATGTATTTTACCTTTCCCGTTGATGCTCCATAACCCGAGTAGTCATAACTGCGAAAAATATACAACAGGAGTATTGGTTATACTGAAGTCAAACAAAAAAATGCTGAGACATAGGAAATGAGATTAAAACTATTTTCTGGGCCGCAATCTGATAATGAGATATAGTTGTCCATAGACAATGAAAAAAAAAACACATCACAAAACAAAAATGTCAAAAGAAATGTTATTAAAATTTTAGTAAAATGTATGGACCAAATAGCAATAAAACGATGATGTACTGCAAAATACCAACAGGACAAAGCATTCAATGCACCATTTAAAGTTCTCAACAAAAAGATCGTAAAAATACACACATTCCTGAAAAGTATAATGGCAAACAGTTAAACATAATTTGGCACAGTGATTACAGCACAGAATTCTTATAGGAAAACAGTACCACAGCCCACAGGTCCACAGCCAACATATCAAAATCAAAATCAAAATTCAAAATCAAAATAATATAAAACAGAGTTTAGTGACAGCGTTACACAACATAGGGCCTTGTGCGTCCAAACGGCTGATTCGAATCGTTCAATACTCCAATTGGGTGTATCATGTATATATTTAAATCTCGTTGGAAACAAACTTTTGTATTTGTCTACTATTTCATCAGTTACAATGAGAGTAAAATATTAGTTAACTGGATTGCTCATTTGAATATTGCATTTCTAAATGATATTTAATAATTTAATCATTGACCATTCAATACCATCATTTTTCATTCGTTCCAAAAAAACAAGTTCTTTGAAATATTGCCGCTATATCTTTAAAGAAAGGGGGAACGCAAATGCAATTACCTCCTAAAAGAAATAAAAAGAAGAATTTCTGATTAGCAGGGCCCACGAACATACCACATGACATTGAGCTTGAGGTGGGTCCGGAGCTCTGACAGCAGCTCAAGCATCTGGCCAAGATCAGCCGCGTTGCCGTGCGAGTAAAGAAGCGTCAGCTTGGCGTTGGGATGACGCAAGAACGCCGTGGCGACCTTGGTTCCAGATCTCGTGCTCAGCACATGCACCTCCGCATCCCTTTCACCTCTCCCGCCTCCCATGCCTGAAACAATCCTTATCCCTGCAGAGCCACCATCCGAGCCGCCGCGCCGGACCACCTCGTACGAAGCCGGCTCCGGCGGGAAAAAGGCGAACCTCGCCGCTACCGAAGCGGTTACGTTCCCCATTCGAGACTCTTCTCCTTCTCTTTCTTCTCTGTTCTCTTTGAGAGAGAGAGAGAGAGTAGAGAGGGAGGTGAGCTGGAGCAACAGAGGTGAATAAAAGGAAGTTAAGATTGATTGGTTGTGTTTAGTAATTCAGTTTGTATATAAATAGATCTGTTTAGTTTCCCTCGATCATAGGGGCTTGCCAGTTGCCTTGTGGTTTGGATTCTCTGGTTTTCTGTTACGATTAGATAAACGTTGGAGTACGGCATCTTCATCTGTAATAAATGCGTATATATATACATTCTCAAATTATTAAATATAAACGGTTTTTTCAATATTTCGGAGTACAGTGAAAGGATAAAAAAGTAATTAAATATAATAAAAGTATGAAAGATGAGTGTCACTGGCTCCCAAGTTCTAATAAATTATTATTATTTCGACTTCCGAGTATTTATCGATAGAATTTCGACTCCGAGTATTTATCGTCCGATCTTCTCGTGATGTGTTGCACGAATCACGGGGTAGATCTAACAGAATAGGTGATTAAGTGATGGAGCGAAGGATTATGATTGCTCGGGAAAAATAAAAGAGAGCTGAAAAGAAAAGAGAGAAGTAAAGGTCAAGGAAGGCGACGAATCTCGAGTCAAAGGGACGGTCTAGATTCGGTCAAAGGCTGGCAGAGCAAAAATAGGGTCAGGAGACAGCAGCGGTCAGACATCGCTCGCGCTGAGCTGGCCTCCAACCGCCTAATTTTTAAGTGAGTCAGGTGTAACATATTTCTCTACAGAATTTGATGTGGGTCCACTTGTCGGTAATCGTGGTGTATTGCCTATTTTGTTCAGGCAGTTCTTTCTCTTCGCACGCCTCTTCATTATTCATTTGGCGGATGAGTTACGCGTAGCATTCTTTTCTTTTTTTTTTTTTTTTTGCCAATCTTTTATTTTTCGATTGAAAGCCCGCAGGCAGAGAGCTGTACGAAATATCAAGTTATGAGTAGGTCCGATGGGCACGGACCTACTTTGGTTCGATGGATTTAATCACCGTCGATTTGCTTTAAAATCGTGTAGAATGCTTTAAAATCGTGCTTGTCTGTTTTAAATTCGTGCGCACAATTCTTAAATTAGATCGGACGGTCATCATGGTCGTTGAACCTAAAAGTAGGTCCGATGGGTTCGTTCTCGTATCTTAAAGACAGTCTGACGAATGGGCCTACACCCACTCCTTTTGCAGCGCCTAGCATTTATCAATGACAACCCCACCTGTCAGCGATCCGGCACACTGCTTCATGCTCTTTTTATTTTTTTGATGGTAAGGTGGCAAGTGGCATGCTCTTTTTAAGACACAGAAGTTCGACTTGGGCTCACCTTGTTCCAACTTTTTTTTTTCTGTTCCAATGACAATATATCATATTGACTTTAAAATATATTATATTGATTTTATAAGATGAATTTAAATTTTTGAAATCAAATTTGTGTGATACATGTACCTGCAAAATTTTTAAAATATTCAAATTTATTCAGTACAAAGTCAAATAATTAACAAATAATTGAGGAAAAATATTAGCATTAAAATAACCTATAACCTTCATTTTTCACTGCTTGGTTTTGTACTAAATAAATTTGAAAATTTTAAATTTTGTATGTATATGACTTGAATTCAAACTCATGAAGTAGATCGGTTAAAAATCAATAATTTGAATTCGTTATTTAAAATCAATCCGATTCATGCTACCTCACTTTTTTCGAAAAAATATGCATATTTATAACATGTTCTAGCTTAGACTGACATTACAATAACGAAATTTAAAATCATAATTGTAAGGGCACAAATTCATTTATGCTAACATGGTGTTGCATTTCACTAAACAACCACTTGTTTCTAACTAATATATTTTTCTCTTTCAAAAAATATCTTTTAGGTCATATTTAGCTATGGAGGTAGAGTAAATATCTTATTCTACACTTAAGTAGTCAAACGAAAAGTAAAATAAAGTAAGAAGAGAGTTAATTCATAATAACTTACTCCACCTTTCTAGATAGATTAACTTACTCAACACTTACTCCACTTATATAACTCATTGTCATAAATAAATACACATTTTTCAACATCTTACTCCTCCAATAAATTAATTTAAGCTATAACTTAAACTACCAAATAAGATGTAAAATATAAAAAAAAAATTAACATAAAGTAAGCAATTTAATCCTCATTAATTTTACTCCACAACCAAACATGACCTTATAGTTTTTAATTTCTAACTTTGGTTCTCTCAGTGACCCGCCACAGAGTGTGGTTTATTTGTACTCGCCACACGTCGTGGTGTATTGCAAATCAGCAACACAACTTCTGCCTACTCGGGAGACATTCTCCGGCTAATCCTCGAATTCCGTGCTATTCAAAGGGAAACACAACAATATCATCTATTCTGATAACTTTTAATAAAAAAAGTTTAAACACAAAACCTACAGTACAAATCCTCTCCGTTTATCACATGACTGGAGATATCCCTGTATCACTGTCAAGTGCCACAGCATCACGAACAAAGGAGAGTCAATGCAGCAACTGGCAACTGGCAACTGATGAATATGCATTGTTCTTTAATTCTTTTCCTGTGGTTATCTCTAGTTATTTGAGAGCATTTAGGGACCACATGCATAATTTGGTCTCTTTAGTCAAAGGGATAAAGACTAGTAAAGAGAGGAGTATAGCACGGTCTTTTAATTTGTTTTTGCATGCCAAAGTAGGTGCTTTGGAGAATAATAATTACCCAGCAGTCCAGCACAAAAGAGCTCTCTTTTCGTATCTTGTAACTTGTATACATCTTTCCCCATGAATGAACTGAGCTCTCCTTTGTTCCCGGGCCAGGGCAATCAAACTTTCTCCCATAGAGGCTACGGTATTACGACAACGCATACTGGTTTTTATTTTTAATTTTTAAAGTTTAAAAAATCAATATGACCGTTGAACAAAAATTATATGAAAATGTATTTGTTGATCAAATTTTATATTTTAAAAAATTTCAATATTTTCTAAAAGAATTCAAATACTTTGTGTCTTTCATGTCCCATATTTTTTTATCTCTGTTTTTCGAAGTCCAGCAGTCAATTCGAATTGATCAACATAATCAACATATTAAAATGTGCTTCGAGATTAATGTTTTTTTTAGAAAATAATTACTATCTTTTAAGATAGGTACAAAATCACTATATTTGAATAGTTTAGACTTTAGAGACTGATTTTGTATCTACCTAAAAAATAGTAAAATTTTCAAAAAATATAAAATTTCAACTTCAAACATGTTGATCGGTTCAGACTGACTATGATACGTCCCTTCCCGAAGGGGCCGGGCCGTACTTGGACTTGGTCCAGTAAGGTGCGGACACGTCCTGTTCCTGGGAAGCAGGCCGTGCTGAGATTAGTTGCTGAGTGCGCAGCCCGTCCCGCCTCGAGTGAAACGGGTCGAGATAGCGGGCACGCGGGGTGTTGGAGGGGTATTAACACTCTAACCCTTTTAAATACCTCTCCAGGGTGTGATAAATGCCATCCCTTTTTCTGGGGGGTTCTTTGCCTTATATAGGGTATGCCCTACTGTAGCCGGGTCTTGTCAGCATTAATGACAAAGATCCGCATACTGTTGAGGGTGTCCGCATATTAGGCTATAAAGTTCATGTAGTATGTCTCAAGCCGAATCAGCGATGTCGTATGTCGACCTCCTTAGGCTGTTCGGTGTGTTAGGCTTTGAGCCCTGTTTTATTTGGTTTTGAGCGGTCCCTTAGGAGGGTCCGAGTCTTCATTTGTGTTTGGCCTCAGGCTGGCCCCGGGAAGGGTTCCGATGCCCGTGCTATTTTTAGTCTCGGATTGGCCCTAAGAGAGGGTCCGAATCCCGAGTAACTTCTGGCCTCGGGTTGGCCCCGGGAGGGGGTCCGAATCCCGAGTAACTTTTGACCTCGGGTCGGCCCCGGGAGGGGGTCCGAATCCTGAGTAATTTTTGGGCTCGGGTTGGCCCCGAGTGGGGGTCCGAATCCTGAGTAATTTTTGGGCTCGGGTTGGCCCCGGGAGGGGGTCCGAATCCTGAGTAATTTTTGGGTCGTGGCCTGTTTGCTGTGAATTTTAAATCTGGAGATGTTTAGTTGGGCCAGGCCTGGGCTTTTTAAGGGCCATTGGCATATGGGCCTATCAGACTATTTGAACTTTACAATAAAAATAAAAAATGTGAGACATTTTGACCCTCGTTATTTTCGTTATTTTTTAGATAGATAAAAAATCACTTGATCTAAATATTCTAGACCATTTAATAATAGTGACACTGTACCTAGGGGTGCACAAAAAGCTCGTAGCTCGTGATTCGATTGAGTTCGATTCGAAAAAAAATTCAGTTCAAAACAAATCAAACCCAATTCAGTTCGAAATTGATTCAAATCGAACTCGAACTGAGTCTGACTCGGTTCAAAACTCTTCTTTTTAGTTCTAAACTCTGCTTCAATTTCGAACTAGTGCAGTTCAAAACTGATTCGAATCACACCGAATCAAACTTGAACTCTTCTTTTCAATTTCGAACCAATTCGGTTCAAAATTGGTTCAAACTCAAACTCGAACTCGAATTGGGTTAAGTTCGATTCGATTTGATTTGTTTGCAGCCCTAACTGTACCAATCTAAAAAAATAATAAAATATATAGAATTTAGCCTACAAGGACATCTTCATACGGAGATCATATTAAACGATTCGGATCGATTATTTAAACTTTTAAAACAAAAATATTAATCAATAGTATGAACTAATATGAGACAGTACTATTGCTTCCCACCAATCTTTCCTTCATTAATACATAAGCATTATACGGAAGTTTGAAAACCAAATTATTTATGCAAGAGAAAAGACTAATAATAACTGTATAGCTTTGATCGCTACTTCTATTTTTCAAGAAAAGAAAATAAATCGGATATAAAAAAAAAAAGGGAAAATTCAATATAGAAATCCACAAGCCCAGTCGGAAATTAGTTACAACAAGTGTCATATCTGTGAGATGTAACCCATGAAACGAGTAAATCTTAATTAATGATAAGAACACAAAACCAAGTTTAATAAATACAATTAATTTAACCTATAAAACACAAAAAAGGAATAAGAGTAGTTCCTAACTTTCAAACAGAGTGATCTCCTCCTTAACTGAAATTTTGTCAGCCACTAAAACCCACGTCTCTGATATTTTTTTCACCTTCCCTTCATGCATATCCACTACAGTAAAAGCACGCAGCGAAGCTGTCACAGACCCAGAATTTTCAGGCACATTTTTCGGATCCTCACTCGAACTGCTTGCATTGTCGACAAGTATGTGTTTCACCCTTGGCACAACAGCTCCGTTTAGGTACACGATTTCTTTATTTCCGACGGCTATCATCTTTCTAAAATTGGTGCTACTGTATGCCAAGCTCTTGTGCATGTGACCAAACACGACTAAAGGGATTGGGATTTGCGTGTTGCTTTGAAGCTCTGATATAGCTTGAGCTAGATCTGTCATACAACCCATAGTAAAAACCCTAATTCCTGAGCAATGATTTTGTTCTCTTTTTTTTCTATTTAATCAGTATCAGTTAGATCTCAGATTCACAATATTTGGGATTTCCTTAGCTTCTTTATGGTTTACTAGAACTTTATGCATGTATAAAATGGAAAGTGTCACGTGCATTAGTTAATAAATCGAAATCATAAATACATGCCCAAGTTAATTGAATATTTACCGTAACGCCAGTCAAAAAGTGCATACCTGGATCTCCATGGTCCCCACCACCAAAAACCCAATCTCTTCCACATATGTCATTCACTTTTGATCCTAATCCTACATTGAGATGAATTCAAAAAAATTGACTTCAAAAGTACTTCAGTCATAACTAGTAGTTTCGTACCGGATTGTAATAATGCAAGTAGAGAATAGGATTTGGCCGTCCGGGGCATTTTCTCTCTTGGGTCAGCCACTACACAGCGCGCCATAGATCAACTCAATTGTGAACCTTGTATAAATTATTGTCAAGTATAAACCCTCTACAAATTGAATTTGTGCAAGGTTGACACCTATGGATAAAATCCGAGACAATATGGCACGTCAAGTCGATGGGCAACCCAGGGGGTGAAAATGCCCCAGACAACCATTAGCACCCTTATAAGTTTTCAAGCGCCATCTGCACAACATTGATAGGGGACTTCTCCATTTAATAAAAAATAAAACAACAAAAATTAATACAGGCTTAATTGTAAACATAGTAAATCAGAGGTTTGTCTAACTGAATTTTTCTTTAGCAATCTTATGGGTACATCTGTAAGAATATTAGTCCTTTAAACTGATTGTGGTGTGAATTACGAATTGTCCTTAAGAGTATCACACAATTCTCATTTTGGTCCCTAACGTACTAAACAGTTCATATATTTTATCCTACACATTTTAATTTATTTCATTTCAATCTGCATATCATCTGTCAGTTAAAAGTTGAACAAATCATGGAATGTGTCATCTTATATTGAAAGACATCCGCCATCATTTTAATCCCTAACATTTTAGGAACCAGATTGAGATATCAATGGTTACTTGAGGCTCCATTTGTCAACTACTCCAGATTCTACGGATATCGTTCAAGCAAATAATTTATAATTATGCCATTCTATATTCTATCTATTACACAAATGCTTATAACATTTGTTAGACAAGACAGTAACCTGTGGGGCCGTTATGCGCAAGAATTACCACCGTATTTTCCTCTGGTGTGCTGGTGGCAGCTTTGCATATTTTCCTCGCACTTTGTTCCATGTCGTTTACACCATACCTACGTAAAAAGTATGTTTACCATCTCTTAGAAATAGTACTTTTACTGTACCAGTGGAGGTTAGAGTTACCCAAAGAAGTAACTTCTTACCAACCATTTAGACAGAAGCTGTTTTCTGAACAGCCTGTCACCACCATGAGAAAAGGGCCGTCCACCTACCACACTTAGCTTCAGTGCAGGGAAATCCAATCTCTGGTACCCAACATGCTCCTCTCCTAGGCTAATAGCTCATAAATTCATATTTGCTAATCAACAGAATGAAATATATGTAAATGAATTGATGTTTAGGCAGGAAGAAACAATTACCATTGGAGCTGTTGATGGACTCGATCAGGCTTTCTAAAACCAAATGAATGAGATATATGTTAGTAACTGTATTTAGTTGCTGATGTCCATTTAATTCTTTCTTGATCAGAGACAGTACTCATGAGAAAATTAAGAACTTTGCCCTTCCGTAAATTGCACCCTATATTTACTATATTAAATAACACCCACCATTCCTCATTTTAAGAACTGATTATTTCTCTATCATTTGCACATAATACCGAAGTGTGAAACCAAGGTTAAGTCAAATAAGGTAACCATATTAATACAACATATTCACAGTAACTCAACCAAACCATCCATAAAATGTAATATATATTTAGAAGCCAGGGCGAGCTGAAAAATTCTGATGAGCGTACTAAACTAATAGTTCGATACTAGCTACGCCTATCTGAAGAATGCTTACTGTCAGTACAAACTTAAAACAGTAGATGATTTAGGTGTCACTTGCAAAAGACAACTTCTGGTGTTACATATAATAATTTCTAACAAAACGTATAAATATTTCTCAGAAAATAAATGCATTAAGATTACTTCTCTGAGAACTGATGAGTGTGCCAACAATCATGATTTCCCAAAATAGCTGCTTTTGGCATCCTGAGATTTGAAATGCTTCTAACAAGTTCAACATTCTCGTTACCATAATCACCTGCAGTGGAAAACCAAAAGATAAAAGTTGTGAAATGGACAAACATGTAAATTTGACCTTTTTCCATGATTTTGATCTTGAGGTCTTATCATAGAGTAGTCATGCCTGTAAATAGCACCAGGTCAGGCTGCAATACAGTAGAAGATAAAGTTAGGAAAAAACAAGTTCATTTACTAGAAGCCTTAGAAGAAATAAATTTAAAGTTAACTTATAGTTAAGTATGGATATAATGAAATGCATGTAAACATGCAAAGGACACCACAGTACTGATTCATACATGCATAAGGTGACAAATTCTGTGATACAAGTATTCGAGTTACCTGAAGAAATTGAAGCGCTCTTGAATCTTCCTCGAGTTCCCAATCATCGTGCTACATAATCAAGAAATTTGAAAATCAATTTACTGAAACTAAACATTCAAATGCATGTAAAAATGCCATCTAAGAATGACAAGTGGAAAGAAGGACATGTAGGCTTTACATTATGCATCAAGCACAAAACTGACTCAAGCAACTTGCTTGTTTAATTAAATTGATTCTTCAATGATGAAAGAAGTACTATAATTTCTATCTAGCAATATCGACATGTGGAGTAACAAATAAAGGTTGAATTGATCAGAGCTGAAGCACATCATCATCACCAATGAAACTAAATCATGCAAACAAACTAACACTTCCTCAAGCTGTCAGATTAAATTACATATATGAATTAAATTAGAGGTGCAGTTTTATGGACAATCTGGTTAGAAAGGAATAAGTAGTGTTTTATTGATAATAAATGTAGATCAATTAGATCTTTAGGTATGCAAATTATTGTTTTGGCATGCTTTTGGTGCAAAACCAAAGGAACTGTGATTTTTTCAATCTAACTCTTATAATCCCACAGGGAGTGGAATAGCTTTCTTTACAGGTAAGAAATTTTAGGGTGGAAGAGGTCAGGGACAGGGAGGACACCCCTGGGTTGTGGAAACGAGATTGACATTCATGCTTCGTTTTTGTGAATTTGATAAATGATATTGGTTCTATGAATTTGTCTCTGTTCAGTGGATTGTATGTTTTTTTGTTAAAACAGTATGTGATGTTCTTTTGATGGTTTTGAAAATAAATGCAAGTGTGATATTATGGTTGTACTTTGGTACCTTAATACTGCAAACACTTCTTGTTTCACTGAAAAAGGTGGGTTTTCTCATACTTTTATTAAAACACATAAATGAAACAAAAAAAAAGAGGGAGATGATTGATGATTCCCGGCAAAAGAGTAAGAACTAACCACGTCGCCAACAACAGCAATACGCACGGTGGAACCAGGCATGGCGGCGCAGCTACGCTGAGTAGAGTGAGGTGAGGTGGAGAGAAGCGAAGGAGAAGCAGCAGAGAAGAGAAGAGGAGAGGGACTGGTCGGAGATGGGTATCCGTGCAGTTGTAGCCTCACCGCCCCAACAGACCTCAGCATCTCTCGGTCTGTCGGTCAGCTATTTACCAAAAGATTTTGCGAATTGGTCAAACGAACGAAGGAGGGCCTGGAATGGTGATTACTTTGGGTAAATCAACAGAGAAGGGATCGGTTCCGGGCCAAGACAATTATTTTATGATAAGGCCTTGTGGTAAAGATATTGGGCCAGATTTGATCAAACAACCTAAAATCTCAAATCTCATTTTTATGCAAATGAAACAGGTTTATTATGAAATGAATAAATATAAAAGATATAGCACGTTCTATGAAATGAATGAATTTGCATTATATTCATTTCAAATTTTCATAGATAAAAATGTCAAATCTAATATCATTTTCAAAAGTTTCAATTATAAATATGTACAAGTTAAAAGTGAATCAATGAAATTAAAAGATAAAATTATAAAATGTATAATTTTTTTTTATAATTTGAACATATCATTTTGTACATCTTGATTCCATAATTTAGTATTAACTTTAGAAGTTAATTTGCATAAAAGTAAATTGAAAAAAAAAGTCAAATTATAAAATATGAGAACAGAATAATTAAAATTTTCTATTAACTATAAATATTTCAAAAAAAATAAAAGGGACAGAATAATTAAAAATACGAGAACTGAATAATTAAAATTTTCTATTAACTATCAAATATGGAAACTTTGGATCGTGCAATTAGCTCCTTGATCTCTTCATCTAATTCAATTCCATCTCTAACCATAGCTGATGTAATATCGGGAGTACATACATCAGCATTAATATATGTTCTTACAAGAGACTTGTACAATGCCAAGTTCATCATATCCAAATTATGAAGAACTGTAACCAAGCTATATACCTCTTCAAGGTTACCCTGATTTTCAAGATACCTTGCAATCACCTCAACAACATCCACTGGAGGCCTCCATTTACAAGATCTCAACAATGCGAAACCCCTTTTCATGGCATTGACAGCCTTCTCCATTTCTTTTTTCTTAACCCATCCCTCCATCAAAATCTCATACGTCTTGTAATTCGGCACTGCACCTCTTTCTAAAGTATAGAGGTGAAATTTCTCAGCCTTTTCCATTAATCCATTTCTCACATAAGCACCTAGAAGAACATTGGGGACTCGAATATCATATTTCCTCCTCTCCAATTCCCAAGCTTTGAATAATCTTTCAGCCTCATCTAAGTGCCCCATTTTTACAAAACAACCCATTACACAAATATAATCAGTACAAGTAATTCTACAAGGCACTTGTTTACTCAGCTCCCATAACCTCATTACCCCATCTCTGTTTTTCAAAGATGCATAACACGTCATAACAAAAGAGTATCCTAACCGTTTTCTTGCTGAAAGTTTTCCTTCAGCTAATAAAAGTGCACCGAGAGCCTTATCATGCAATCCATACTTTATGTAAATGTTGGCCAAAGTAACATATGTGCTCCAACCTACCTCGACATTCCTGTCCCTTGTCATTTCTTCCAGAACCTTCTCCACGGAAGAAATGGTACCATAAAACTCAATAGAAGCATTCATCCATAGGTTATAGGACAAAACGCCAAAAGGAATTTTGTTAATTTTCATAAATTGGATTACTGAAAATACTTTTCTGAAATCAAATTTGGCTGTATAAACTTTCATCATTTCATTATAGAGGTGTTGGTCCAACGCAAGACCTTGTCTCTGCAAATCAGCCATTAGGGTTTCAGCTTTTTCTAAATCCCTTATTTGGACAAAGTGGTGTAGAAGAGGGAAAGATGCAGCCTTCTTTGAAGTGGCATTGTTCAATTTTCTGAAGTAGTCCTCAGCCATGGTTGTACCGTTAAGTTTTGCAATGAGGTCCAGTCTGATTGCATGATCAGATGAGGAGAGATGAAAGTTGTGGTTGGAATCTTTCCATGATAAAATCTGCACAAAAGTATTTATAATTGTTCAAATTCGGTATATAATAGAGGGGAAAGTATCTAAAGAGCCTCTTAATAAAATGTCAAGAGCACTAAAACCAACACACTAAGCATCATCTTCAGTCAGATCTACTGTATGATTGTACGTTTTGGTACCAAGCGCCATACTGTTACTGTCTTACAGGTATAGTGCTATAGTAGCTATTAAGCATACGAGAGAAACATCACAACTGAAACACAAAAGCATACAAATTAACCAAAAGAATCTCCTATTGATACCATCAAAATATGATTAACTACTAAGTTGTGGCAGTACAATATCTAGTGGATTGCAGATACCGGTCAAATATCTATAGGTGAAATTGTGTATTCTATTGTGTGTGTGTGTGTGAGAGAGAGAGAGAGAGATGCTCACCTCAAGAGCATGCTCATAGCGGCGTGCTCGTCGGAGAGATTTGACAATACCACGCAGCTCGGAGGCGATTACCTTACCACCACTTCCTATCCAGTCATCAAGTGCCGTCGCGGCGCTCCGCCGGGAGAAGCCGAGGCGCAAGATGGAGCGCCACAGGTCGCTCTGATTAGAGGCATGCGGCTCCTTCTCAAAATTTTCTCTTGCTAAAGAGGGTTTCGAAAAGAAGAGGCGGCTAGAGATTGGGAGAAAGGAGGCGAAGGTTGCGGGCGGCGAGAAGAGGCATCGACGGAGGAAACGACCGAGTTGAGCTGTCATTTGGCTGGGATTTCAGGTGGGTTTTGCACTTGTGCAGTTGTGCAATATACAGTTCCCGGTTTTCGTTGCGTGTCAAAAAAAATATTTTTCATTCTTAAATTCGTATGTTGGCTCACAAACAACTAATTTGAGCATGAAAAATTATGCAAATTCACTATCTACTTATTCGAGTGCAGTAACTCTTGTTTCTATTTTTTCAGATTTTTCTTGTTTACTTTTGTAAAGGATTTTAGTTGTAACAGTGCAAGTACTAGTACAAATGTTGTATGTACTAGCACGAAATGATATGTAATTGATTTTGTTGTGATTAACGTAGACTTTTAAATAAAAAGATTTCAACGATTGACATAAATAATAAATTGTTGAAATTCTCGATTCGATGATCCGGAGATCCTTCGTTGCAGTGATGATGCTTACTTCAAAATTCGAAGTAAGAAGGAATTTGACTCCCTAATTCCTAGTCTTCAATGAAGAATTATTTAGTGCATGCAATTAACCAAATGTTAGCATTAGGCCACGAATTCGGATTTATTTTAAAGTTTTAAGTTTGAACCGTCGAATTAGAATAAGGAACCATGTGAATGAATATTAAAGGACCTTTGAATTCTACCTCGATAATACATCTCAATTATAAATATCATATATACAATTTCACATTTTTATTTCTAATTACTGCTTTTCAAATGTCAAGCTTGTCAAAGTATGCAGTCAAAATGTTTCTCGTCTGTTTTTCCTATTCAACATAATTTTAGAGCACTAAACAACAGATCTGCAATCTGGATCCATATCTTCGACGGTACCGTAAAAGATTCCCTATTACAATTAGCTATTTACGGTTTGAGATTAACTCTCAGCCGGTTAAGGATTCGGGCTGACTGAGGGGGCAGTGTTATTTGGCTTTGAGATTAGTGCCAAGTTGAAAAGGACGGTCCAGATCAAGTAATTGTAAAAGATTCCCTATTACGGTATGCACTGGATGTGAATTCTCTGCAATCTACTGTTTCTGGTGCTTTGGAGCACTAACTGGAACCGAAGTGAGTGGAGTGCTTCAATCCTTTGGAAGAAAACCTTTTGGCAAATCAATCTCTTCATATATCACGTTAGGGCTTTGCTAATTTTTATGACATATTTTGGATACGATCTTATTAATAGACTGCATATATATACCCGAGTAGAACTAGGGTGTTCTTAAGCTCACCAATTCTCTTTGTGAGCTTATCTCAAAAACTTATTGGATTGGCTTCAAGAGACGTATCCAAACCGTTGAAACCGATCTACTTCACGAGTGATGAGTTTACATGTTAAAATTAAAAAATTTCAAACTAATTTAATATAAAGTAAAGCGGTCAAAACATAATGAAAAATTAACTTATAAACCATCTTTTTTTACCGCTCGACTTTATACTAAATCAGTTTCAAAATTTATAAATTTGATATGTAAACTCATCACTTGTGAAATAGATCGGTTTCAACGGTGAGCTTAAGAACACCCTAGTTCTATATACCCCATAACATACTATACAGTACTGAGAACTTTAATGCTCCAGTGTATTAAAAATTTAGTCCTATTTAAGACTTTACTTCTAATAATTATGTCATTCTACATGAACTCTTCTCATACACATAGAATTCAATTCTACAGACACCTAACATGCCAGCGTACCTTTTTTGTCAACTAAGAACCAAAATTTCCACTGTAGAGAAGAAACACGCACGGACACACTGACACACCAGTCAAATGAGAGGTCTAATAAAAAAATCTTCTATTTAATTTTTTCCAATCATCGTTCACAAAAAAAAAAAAAAAAAAATTTCTCAAGCATCATTACGAACTGCAACCATAGTGACAAATCAAAAGTTCGGGTTCGGTTCGGCGAGGTCAAAAATTCGTGATTCGGGTATAATTCGGGAATGATTCGGTACAACAAGGAAGCAAAAAAAAAAATTGGCATTTTTTTGGCATTTTTATCGCGAATAATTTATAACTCGCGTTTTATTCGCGAATAGAACGTTTTATACGTTTTTCTGCATATTATACGGAGTTAAGTTCGGTTATATATAAAAAACGAATTATACGAAAATTATACGAATATAATTCGCGAGTTATGTCACTGTGATTGCAACAACCACCAGTCTACCGCACTTACTTTTGCATCAATAATTAAGGCTTATTTAAATAAAAGTAGGGGGACATTATCTAGGGGACAAAGGGATACAGTAGATAATAATTATTCCAACATTAATTCCAACATTTCCATTCAATTCAGTGTTCCCACTCCAAGGTCCTTCCACGCGAGCCAGTTCCATCATAACCAGCTGGAAATAATAAATGGACAAATATGGCATAGGCCATAGGTACAGAAACTGGTATTGCTTGGATCCTCTGCATTACCTCAACAGTTGAGTTTAAATCTGGACCATCAGATCAGAATCCGGGTCAATGAAGCCCAAGCCTGTGATACACAGGGGGGCCTTTAAGATTCGTGTCAGTATATAAATAACGTACCGGAAAACTCAAAGAGTGAAATGATATGAATTCCTGGTATGGCTTGGTCAAATTTTTGTTCCCACAATAAATATGGCGCCAAATTTCGTACCAGATTCTGTACCCGTTATCAGGAGTCCGGCTACAATACCACTAGTGTCATTCCAAACTAAATAACACCACATCTTAAACCATTAGATCTACTTTAATATTCGTACAAGACACTAGTGTCATTCCAGCGCTATCTTGTACACGAATATTAAAGTAGATCTAATGGTTTAAGATGTAGTGTTATTTAGTTTGGAATGACATTAGTGGTATAGTAGCCGGACTCCGTTATCAGGCTAACAAGAATCAATTGTCAGTTGTTTTATAATTGTTCTGCAATAAAAACTAATTATGATAGGCACTGACAATTTCTTTTTTTTTATCTCAATTGAATGGGACCAAGATAAATGATAGGTACCAAAATAAATTTTCCTGTTTCCAGTAAAATTCAAATTTCAACCTGAACAGAGATAATTTGAAAAGGAATTCACATTCAGAAAAATGCCTTTAAAATTTCGGTTAAAATTGTGCATTCTTATGCTTATAAATGACAACTTCTGTTAAACCAATAAGCAATTCGCTTATTATCCTTTTGGAAATCAGCAAAACGCAAAACTATGGTTAAATCTCAGTATATATCCATTTCAACCCGAAAACCAGCCTCACCCGATCCAACACATGAAACTGCCTGTTTTAACAAGCTGCCATCCCAACTCATGCTAAACCTGGAGAATTCAATCTCAGTCAAGGATTAACCCAGGCAAACATCCAGAGCACATTAACCCTTGAGAATAAGAAATAAATACAAAAACTACAGAAAAATAAATCAACAAATACAAAACTGAAAAAACAATGGTTGAATGACATTATTTCATTATGCCAAAGAAAGGTTTTCCCTTCCAAAATCAGGCCTTGGGATCAATAAGAGAAGTAGATTGAGATCTACTTTTTCTGAAATGTTTACTCCCCACTGAAAGAGATCGGAGCATTGCCATTTTAGATGATGTGCCTTCACTGATAGTGGGTCCCTTAGCTTCAATGGAAGCGATGCATTTGGTGGAGCTGCTTCTCAGCCTCTCCTTGTCTCCTTTCACCTCATCCCCTTTGTGCCTCACTGATGGCACATGAACAGGCAAGACGCAATTGCAAAGAAAACCTTCAATTTGTAAATAATAGAATCAACACACCATAACTTTTACTGAGTGTCAAACATAAGGACATTTAATGCACTAAGAACTTCCTAATTTCTTCGACAATATATCATTCAGTTGGAAATGACTCATGCAACTGCACGGGACATATCCTAAAACCCACTTTTTGCAACTTCTTAATAGTGTGTTTTGATATGTTTTTAAATGCTTCTGAAAGACAATTTTGATATGTAGATACAATTATCCTGCTACCCACTTAAAGGAGCATTCAATTTTGTCTACAGATGGTATGGCATGTACCAGCAATGAAGATACGCCCACCCCGATTTATCTAGTCAATTTTCTGACTACTCGAATTCTACTGTTCAGTTAGGGCGTAACAAAGACCCAGATCTTATTAAATGGTATTTACTATTTACCATCTCAAAGGTATCACGGATGGTACCACACAATTGCAGTATCAATATTACCTATCCTCGCAAGGCGGTTGACCCATTTAGGTATGGGCTTGGAGGTTAGGCGGAGGCAAGCTGTGTTGCAGAAGTGGTTACAGTTTTTGGAGATGAGGTTATATGTGTTGCCAGTGTATTCAGCTGCTAGCTCCTCCATCAGCCGCTGAACCTGCCGCAGATTCATGTCAGTACGGCCAATCAAAATTGATTTTCTAAACTGGAACCCTGGGCATTGTCGTGGTTCAGACTCAAAGATTCCAGTTGCCGCCTGGTCGTGAGCCCCATATGCATACTCCACACCGTGCACTGCATCACAATTTTAGTATTAACTAGATTCAAAGGAGGCTGGATCCGACTGTTCCTAAATAGCTTACATCTGTCAGGGGGATTCAAAATGCAGTAATTCGGTATAACTAGGAAAGAAAGCCATTTGTTAGAAGTAAAAACAAGCAAGAATACAGGAATTAAAGCTTATGTTGTGATTGATTTTAGTAGACAGATAGGCTGCTGCACAGATTTTGCGGATAACAATATTGCACGTATACTAAAATATTGCTTTTGTAAATCGCACGAGAGTGGCAGGAAACAAGTCTTTTAATACACATGTATTATGTCTCTGGAACTGAGAAAACATTCATATAAACAAATTCCCTGAGTTCTCACAAATGTTATCTTATCAAAAACAAATGTAATGAAAAGTTGTCCCAAAGATTTGACATTGTTTAGATAAATAAAAAAACTCCATAGGTGCACAAGTAAATTTCGAGGATTTTTCAAGGGAAAATCAACAAGAAAAAGGGGCTTTCCAGGGAGTACGTACCTTGTACACCGGAGTGGTATACGCCAAGGCCGAGCCAGTATGCATAGCCATTGATCGGGGTAAGGTCGTACACATTAAGGTGCACTGGTATGGCTCCGACCCGCCGCTTTGCACCCATCCTTCGGCTAAACATCGAGCGTCCCGGCAATCGAATCGGTTTCAGATCAAAACTTCATCTCGCCGACAGACAGGCGTGATAGGAGAGAGACAGAGAGAAAGGGTTAAATATGGGGAAAAGGAAAGGAGAGATTTACAGGTGGCGGTGATCGGCGACTTTCTTTCAGTGTCGGCCTCTTCGGTTTTCTCTCTAGTTTCCGCTTCGGTTTCCCCTCTTACTCTTCGTAGGAGAGAGAATTACGGAATTACGGGAACGATGTTTTTTTTGTTCCCTTTCGACGGCTTGTTACCGTTTCTTTCTGTGAATCCTTTTCAAACCCCGGGCTCGATAATAATGGAAATTTATCCATTATACCTTATACGGATCTCTCAATTATAATTGTACCCAGATTAGATGTATACGATAATTACAGGATCATAGTGAACCCAAGAGAGTGTGATGTGCTTATCAAGAGTGTGATGTGCTCATCAAGAATTCATAATATCAGTAAAGGAAGGGTGTGATGTGCTCATCAAGAGAGATTGATGAGCACAACTCTAAAAGTATATCGAATCAGCTTCAAATGGCAAATTCGCATTGTTAAAATCCATGTACTTCAGAGTGATGCATGCACATGCAAAAATTTGAAAGTTTCAAATTTATTTACTACACAGTCAAGCGGTAAAAGAAATTATGAAAAATGAATATATAAAACAAATGAATTCTAAACTTATAAAAGATTTATTTCTTTGACCGCTTACTTTGTAGCAAATGGATTTGAAACTTTCAAAATTTTGCATGTACGTGCATCACTCATGAAGTACATGGATTTCAATGGTTTGAATTTGTCATTTAAAACTGATTCGATATACTTTTGCAGTTGTACTCACCAAACTATCTTGGTGAACACATCACACCCTAACTTTGCTCCAAATTTTTTATAATTACAAGAGTAACATGATCGCTACGGTCTATGATAGTTTCCTCGGCATAATGTAGTAGGGAGCTCAAATATCTCATTGCTTCATGCTCCAATTGTACTCTAATATTTTTAACTTCGATTTTTAACCTCGTCATGATCTTTATTTGCATAGGTTTACCATTTCCGGAATTCGGAAAATTGTAGTTTACTGGGTAAATTGAATTGGACACAGAGCTGAGATGTCATTGGTTGCACGATTGCACTAGGTGCACATCGTACTAAAGAGGTCACTAGTGGGCCCCATGCACTCATCATCGACAACCTGCACTATTAAATTCACACAGATTCTTTCAATTCTTCTAGAACAACAAATGTCACTCACGCTGATAAAGTTCTACTGCTGTTTAGACATCTGCTAACGGGTACCTCGGGCAGGGCAGGGCAGTACCCGTCCCGGGCAGCGGGCAGGACGGGTACGGGTACAACGGGTAGGCGGGTACAACGGGCACGGGTAGGCGGGTTTTTTTTTTTAAAACTCCGCCCTGCCCGTCTCAAACCCGTGCCCGTTGCGGGTAGACGGGTACAACGGGCACGGGTACAGCGGGCACGGGCAGGACGGGCACGGGTAGAATTTTTTTTTTTTTTTTTTTTTTGCTGTTTTCTGATTTGTTTTCTTATTTTTTTTACCGTGTCGTACGAATATTATTACGTGTCGTACGAAATATTATTTCTTTACACGAGTAATTTTATTTTATTTTCAAACTCTCATTCTAATTATATAGTTTCATAATTTATTTATATCTCGAAATTTGTAGTTTACATTTTAAATTGATAATATATTTTGTAAACGTTCAATTTAAATTGATAATATAAATCTAAATTAAATAAAAATTCAAATCTAAATTTAGATGCAAATTAAATTAAATCTAAATTGAATATAAATGTAAATCTAAATTAAAATTTAAATTGAATCCAAATCTAATTTAAATCTAAATTAAATTAAATAAAAGGAAAAAAAATAAAAAATAAGCCTCTACCGAATTTCAAAAGAAAAAAAACAATCTAAATATAAATTCAAATATAAATTAATAGGTTAAATAAAATATAAATCAAAAATATCTTAAATCAATTAATTTAAAACAATAAACATTTTAAATTGATAATATATTTTGTAAACGTTCAATTTAAATTGATAATATAAATCTAAATCTAAATTAAATAAAAATTCAAATCTAAATTTAGATGCAAATAAAATTAAATCTAAATTGAATATAAATGTAAATCTAAATTAAAATTTAAATTGAATCGAAATCTAATTTAAATCTAAACTAAATTAAATAAAAGAAAAAAAAAACTCAAAATAAGCCTCTGGATTCTGCCGAACTAAAAAAAAAAAAAAAAAAAAAAATAAGCCTCTGCCGAATTTGAAAAGAAAAAAAAACAAATCTAAATCTAAATTCAAATATAAATTAAATCTAAATCTAAATTAAATCTAAATTCAAATCTAAATTAAATCTAAATCTAAATTAAATCTAAATTAAATCTAAATTAAATCTAAATTCAAAAATAAAAGTTACCCTCCTCCTTTATTCCGGGCTTGGGACCGGCTATGTAAAATAACATAGGCGGAGTTCTAACTTTTTTTTTGTTAGTAATTTTTCTTTAAAATGAATAATTTAAGAACTAATTGAAACGTTTAGAAATTATAATTTAAAAAATAACCATAGAGATTAAAAGAGGTTAGAAATGTATACCGACACTACCTATCTAGTAGTTTGGATTCATATACCATTGTTCGCTCTCTTCCGCACCGTCTGAATCCGAATTAGCCGCGGGCCGCGTATCGGTACCGCTTTCTTCAGTGTCGACTCCGGATGATGATTCTTGATGATCTCGATGTTGGTTGCGCTCATCAGCATCAATCCAATCTTTCAAGCACACAAGTCTCTCAAAAACATGTGCACCCAACTTACTGCGTTTGTCGGAGAGGATCCTGTTCGCCGAACTAAAACAACTTTCGGAAGGGACGGTTGACACGGGTACGGCAAATACGTCGCGGGCCATCATCGCCAGTGTTGGATAGTTTCTTTGATTCCTCTTCCACCACGTCATGATGTCAAGTCCATCTTCTCTTTCGTTTACTCCCGCAAAATAGCTCAGTAACTCATTTGTGGATGTGTGCGGTTGGATCTCCGATTGAAATCTGCTAACAATCCACCGCTGCTAGTGCTCCTGGAAGTGGAACTATTAAAAAAAATAAAAAAATTAGTAGACAATAGTGTAGATATTATAAATAATAAAGATTAAAATAATGTAGATATTTAAATTGTTACCTAGGACCGGCACGGGACGAAGACGGGTTTTGGTTGTCACCCATTCTTGAGTGGTATATGCTAAACATCTCATTGAACTTCGAAGTCACGAATGCCTCCACTCCGGTGTTGTCTAAATGTAGATTATCTTTGTACGCTGCAACTATTTTGATTGTGTAAAACTTCTTGTATGCCGGGTTGAGGCAGCTTGCGATAATGGCCAAGAGGGGTACATCGTCCCAATATTTTAGAAATTTTTCTTTCATGGCATCTACGATCGGTGTGAGAGTGGTGTACTTGCTTTCAGCTTGTTCCAATTCACGGTACACCTTGGAGATGTTATAGAGATGTCTGATCAACTCAAATGCCGTCGGTGAGTATGAGTAGGATAATTGGACGGTTGCATTAAAAAATGTTCATAAGAAATTACTCAGGGTTTGTAGTTGCTTCCATTCTTCGAGGCTGGGCTCCAATGCGATTCCCTCGGGGGTGGAGCCTCTCAAAAACTCTCCTATGACGGCTTTGTAAGGAAGGCATCGGTTCAGAAACCTATAGGTAGAGTTTCAACGGGTATCTATATCCCAAGGAACTTTCAACTTGCTCAATCCATAGTTGACACACATCAAACCAAACCGTTGTTTTCTTTCTTGGTTTGAAACAATGTGGGACAGACAATCCTTTAATTTAATGATCAAATCTTTTACTGCTTCTGTTTTAAGGCCCGCCTTCACGACGAGGTTAAGTATGTGGCAAGCACACTTTTGGTGAAACATTGCCCCATTCATAATCGGGTTTAGTGACCGTTTAAAAATCTCAATGGAAGCTACATTGTTACTAGCATTATCGAATGAAATAGAGAAAACCTTGTTATCCCTATCTCTCTTAAGGTTATACTCTTCTAACACCTCAATAATGGATTTGAAAATTACATGTGCTGAGTGCGGGGAATCTAACACACGAAAACTTAATATCCTTTTTTGTAATACCCACTGATCATCGATCCAATGGCCGGTAACACACGAGTACCCAAGGCCATGTTTACCGGCAGTCCATATATCGGAGGTAATTGAGACCTTATTTTGTTGGTATGCAAATATAGCTCGGAGCTCATCTTTTATTTTGGTAAACTGGTTTTTGATTTCACCAACCATCTTTCTATGATGGATCCTCTTGTACATTGGTTGAGCACACCCCTTAATGACTAACCGGGCAAAACTCATACAACCACCCATGCTTATTGGTTGTTCTTTGTGGGTAATGTACCGTGCCAATTCACTAAGCATTTTTGATTCATCGTATTTTGGGTTGGTTCTAGTACCATCCGCGTTTATAAGGGTTTGGATTTGTCTCGGTCCAGCATTTTCAGATATAACCTCACCCTTCCTTTGGTGCATTTCGACATGTCTTTTAAAGCTGGTCATACCACTACTTTGTTTATAGGTAAAAAACGGTTTCTTGCAATTTTGTACCTTACATTCGAGGGTGGTCATGTTGCCGTTCTCATCTGTGGAAATCTTGTACCATTTGGCCCACGGCTGATTGTATTCAGGAACTCTTTTAGTCTTCTTTACCACTTGTCCTTCTGGGGGGACACTTGTCGGAGGAAGGATTGGTTCTTCTTCAATTCCAGTGACACTTCTCGACGGAGTACCTTCCATAGGGAGGGTGACTTGGCTCGATGCTACAGAAGAAGTGCCTCCATATGCATGTGTTTCTTGTGGAATATACATGTTTGGATCGTTTGAAGTATAATACGGTGCATACATTTGGGGGGGTTGTTGATAATTTAAATCTAGCGTTTGATCCCTTCTTTGATAATTAGGTGGATAATTAGGTGGATAATTTTGTGGATAATTTTGGGGATAATTTTGGGGATAATTAGATGGTGGTTGCATAGGTGGATTTGGGCCAAAAATTTCGATTGACAATCTTTGGTCCAAAGGTAAATCCTCATTGTGACTAGGAGATGTCATCTTTTAAACCTATTCAATATAAATAAATATAAATTACTTCACATATTCAAAAAAGTAAATCTAAATCTAAATTAAATTAAATCTAAATTGAATATAAATGTAAATGTAAATGTAAATTAAATCTAAATTGAATATAAATGTAAATGTAAATCTAAATTATATCTAAATTGAATATAAATGTAAATGTAAATCTAAATTATATCTAAATTGAATATAAATGTAAATGTAAATGTAAATCTAAATTGAATATAAATGTAAATGTAAATGTAAATCTAAATTGAATATAAATGTAAATGTAAATTAAATCTAAATTGAATATAAATGTAAATGTAAATCTAAATTATATCTAAATTGAATATAAATGTAAATGTAAATGTAAATGTAAATGTAAATCTAAATTGAATATAAATGTAAATGTAAATTAAATCTAAATTGAATATAAATGTAAATGTAAATCTAAATTATATCTAAATTGAATATAAATGTAAATGTAAATCTAAATTATATCTAAATTGAATATAAATGTAAATGTAAATCTAAATTATATCTAAATTAAATATAAATGTAAATGTAAATCTAAATTATATTAAAGAAAAGAAAAGAAAAAAAACAAAACAAAGGATAAACTCTGCCCTCTGCCCGCTGTGATCCGAACCAAAAAAAAAAAAAAAAAAAGGAAAACTCTGCCCTCTGCCCTCTGCCCTCTGTGATCCGAACCAAAAAAAGAAAAAAAAAAAAAAAGGAAAACCTCTGCCCTCTGTGATCCGAACCAAAAAAAAAAAAAAGGAAAACTCTGCCCTCTGCCCTCTGCCCACTGTGATCCGAATCAAAAAAAGAAAAAAAAAAAAAACAAAGGAAAACCTCTGCCCTCTGTGATCCGAACCAAAAAAAAAAAAAAAATATATATATATATATATATATATGCCTCAGCCGAATTTCAAAAAAAAAAACCAATATAAAAAAATAAATCTAAATTCAAATTTCTAAGTCTAATTCATAATAATCCAATTCAAATTTTAAAATTCTAAGTCTAATTCAAAATAAATACAATTTGTTCTAACTTATTCAAAATATAAATATAAATTTAAATTAAATCTAAATCTAAATTGAATATAAATGTAAATCTAAATTAAAAAAATAACTCTAAGTCTAATTTATAGATCTAACATATTAAAATATAAATCTAACATATTCAAAAATCTAACATATTTATAGATTCAAAAAATATAAATCTAACATATTAAAATCTAACTTATTTATCTAACATATTTAAAAATTAATCCGAAATTAAAAAATAAAATCTAACCTATATTAAAATAAAGCTAACATATTCAAATGACCAAATAACATATTCAAAATTTAAAAAATAAAATATAACATATTAAAAAAAAATCCAACATATTTATAGGTCCAACATATTTATAGATCCAACATATTTATAAATCCAACATATTAAAAAATAACCTATTTGAAAAATCTAACATACTAAAAAAATCTAACATATTTATAGATAAACCTAAACATATTTCAAAAATTAATCTAACCTATTCAAAAATAAAGCTAACATATTTTAAAATAAATCTAACCTATTCTAAAAATAAATAGAACTTATTTAAATCTAACTTACTTACAAATAAAATCTCACATATTTCAAAACTAAATCTCACATAAATTAAAAATAAATCTAACCAATTTTAAACTAAACTACCTATTCAAAAACCATTTTTATAACAAATATAACTAATTTAAAAATGAATATAACCTATTTAGCACAAATAAAACCTATTTAAAATAAAATTTAACTTACTTAAAAATAAAAACCGAATTAAAAATTAAATCTAACCTATTTAAGCTATTTTGAAAATAAATCTAAGCTATTTATAAATAAATCTAACCTATTTCAAGAATAAATCTAACCTATTCAAAAGTAAATCTAATATATTTTGAAATAAATCAAACCAATTCTACTAACAATAAATCTAACATATTTAAGCTACTTTAAAAATTAGTCTAACCTATTTATAATAAAACTAACAATAAATCTAACATATGTAAGCTACTTTAAAAATTAATCTAACCTATTTATAATAAAACTAACAAAAAATCTAACATGTTTAAGCTATTTAAAAATTTATCTAACCTATTTATCATAAAATTAACAATAAATCTAACTTATTTAATAAATGCAAAAAAATTAATCTAACCTTTGCGAGATGAAAACTTGCGCCTTTGCGGGATGAAATAATCTTGCTCAACCGTATCTCGCGCCTTTGCGGAATAAAATAAATTTCCAACTATATTTTTTTTCTAATAATTAAATTAATTTCTGAAAAATAAAAAAAAATTATAGAGAATTAGAGAGTATGAGTGAGAGAGAGTATGAGAAGAGAAAATCAGAAATTTAGTGAGTGAGGGAGAGTGAGAAATTTAGTGAGTGAGGGAGAGTGGGTTTGGGGGTTAATTTATGGGGAAATTCGGAACTGTGGGGGCCTGGTTGGGTGTGAAATTGGGTGATTTCTGTCAAAATTCGGAACAGTGGGGGGCACTGTGGGGCAGTGTACCAATTATCTCACTCTCTGCGTTAGGCCGAATCTCAAAGCAGTGAGAGTTAATCCCAAACCGTAAAGTGAAGGGAATCTTTTACACTAATGGAGAGGATCCTTGTACCTTGGTTAGCATAGTTGGCATTGCCTCGTAAAGTGAAGGGAATCAATGCAGAGGACATTAATGCAGTGGGGTCCACATAGTAGTACGGCGGAAATTTCATTAGCCAGTGGGGGGGCCTGGCGCTGGCGGATCCATATCTCGACGCTACCCGGCTACCGTAAAAGATTCCCTTAACAATTAGTTATTTACGGTTGAGATTAAATCTCAGCCGGTTTGGGATTCGGGCTGACTGAGGGGGCAGTATTATTGGGCTTTGCGATTCGTGCCAAGTTAAAAAGAACGGTCCAGATTAAGTAATTGTAAAAACTGTACAACTTAGGCAAAATTCACAATTTCACATCCAGCGCAAATTAACAGAGCAGTTTTAGCTTCATTCAGCGCAATATTCACATGAAAAGCTGTACTCAGTGCGCTGTCTGTAGCCAAAAATGCTCTGTTAATATTGGCCAGTGGGGGGAAAATTTTTGAATTAAAGTGTAAACGGGTGTACGGGTAAACGGATAACGGGTGCTACAGTATACGGGTACGCGGGTGCTACAGTACACGGGTACGCGGGTGCGGGTACACCCGTGGCGGGTGCGGGCAGACGGGCAGCGGGTTCGGGTTTGACGGGTACGGGTACACCCGGGTTTGGCACCAAAAAAGGCCACCCTGCCCATTTCAAGCCCGTACCCGCGTACCCGTTTACCCGTCTATACCCGGGCACGGGTACGGGTACCCCGGGCACCGGGCACGGGAGGACCGGGCACGGGCAGCCCCAGGCGGGCAGTGTCAAATGTCTAGTCCCAACAGGGAACTATTCAAAATTAATCCCTATTGGATTAATTTTGAACGGGCATCGACCTAAAAGGCATACTAAATGTTCAAGGCAAATTGGATAGATCGCACAATACAATAATACTAAGCTACAAACTATTCCATATATAATTGGGGTGAAATTAGGAAATACCAATCAACGTAAAGCCATTAATCTAACCATTAACAAATTTAATTAAATTTAATTACCTTCTCTTTTGAAGTAGTACAATCTCCTTTGAGCATCCAGAAATAAAACAAGGCGTACAATCTCCAAATCCCTTATAAGCAGCGCTGCAATTTGCAAATTACAAATTTTAAATTTTAAAGACATAATCCAAACTAAAGCAAGCAATTGTAACTTCGAGAATAAAGTGGTTTCTTGTAGAACCCAACATAAGCACCAAAATACCCTTAGACATGAAAAAATTAGCATACATCATTGATCTCCAAAGGCATAAGAAAAATCGCACTAGCTATTCTATGGAAGTAAACTATTTCATCGGGCACAAAATTCTTTGTTAAGAAAAATTTAATGCAACCTTTTTTATGTTTTGAAGAAAACTAGTGAAAAAAGTAGGCTGGTACCATACCTTTTAAGTGCTGAAATGAAGTAGCAGCATCTAATTGCTAGAATTTAATGGTTGCATACATCACAAAATTTATGCACTCGCTAAGATGAATTCCTGAATATGAAAACCAAATTTTTTATTAAAATAATAAATTTTCTTCACGAAGTGAATCAGAACGGAGAAGTTGTTTCAAAACTTCTCAATGCTCAGAGTGGAAGGACTGATCAATTACAATACACAACTTAATATCTAGAGAAGTCACACATGAATAATTATATAGAGGAGGAAAGGCATAAGAAAAATCTCATTTTTCATTTTCATTTTCATTAATATATATATTCATATCATAATAATACAAGCACCTGTTTAAAAAGTATAAACACCCATCTAAGCAGGGGCATGCACTAGCTGCACTAACGTTTTATTGATTTTATCATTTTCTAATTAAACAACCAAGAGATTTCACCATTGGGTATATATTGATATCAGGCTATATATGGTACCATTGGGTATTGATTTCACCATTGGGTATTGGGTATTGATATCTGTCTAATGAGATTTCACCATTAGCTAGATGCTTAGTTTTTCAGACAGCAACATGAGGAGGCAGCATATATACATGGCCTTATCGATTGAAATAGTCAGAAGGGAAATTAAATAGTTGGAAGGGAGATCTGAAATAGTTAAAAGGAAAATGAGTTACACGAATTAAGTTACCTGAAATATCCTCTTTTTCAAGGAAAAATTCTGGTACATCAGAGGAGGGGCTCTGGTACCTGAAATATGCCACCGAAGAGCCAACCAAGCACGGAGGAGGGGTTCTGGTACATCAGAATAGGGTTAATTGTTGTTGAATAAGCAAGGAAAGCAGCGAAATGAAGAGCGAAATGAAGCTGTTTACGAGTTAAAAAGAAACCTCTGAAGAGCGAAATGAACCTCTGAAGAGCGAAATGAAGCTGCCGATCGAAATTGATATTTGGGAAAAGAAGAGCTCTTCAGATGTTAAAAAGAAACCTCACTGACGGTTCCAAGAAAAAACAGCTGGTAAATCCTCCAACACCGTCGGTTCAACCATACCCGACTGTAAACTAGGTTTTATGAATTACAACATAGACAAACACCGACTGTTTTTATCAACAAACCGTCGGTGTAAGATCTCAACCAACACCGACTGTTTTTTTAAATAACAGTCAGTGTTGGTAATAGCTCAACACCGACTGTTTTTTAAAAAAACAGTCGGTGTAGGTTGTGACCAACACCGACTGTTTTTTAAAAAAACAGTCGGTGTTGAAGAATGCTATACACGGACTGTTTTTTCTAAAAACAGTCGGTGTAGACTGTGACCAACACCGACTGTTTTTTTTAAAAACAGTCGGTGTTGATGAATGCTAAACACTGACTGTTTTTTATGAAAAACAGTCGGTGTAGGCTGTGAGCAACACCGACTGTTTTCTTAAAAAACAGTCGGTGTTGGTTCACTGACGGTTTTTTGTATTGGACCAGTCAGTGTTGAGGTTCTTGTTATTTACAATTTTACCAGCAATCTCTACACCGACTGTTACATATTAAAACAGTCGGTGATTGGGGGTCGGTGAAGGGGTTTTTTGTACTAGTGTACGGCCCGTAACAGAGCCTGAAAACCTGAAAAATGGCGTACAACAGCCCTCGACCCTCCAACTCACAACCCGAAGATGAAAACACATTCGCGACAGCCATGGAAATCAAATTCCGCGACAAACAAGAATTTGACTGTGCTCAAACAATGCTTGATCGCACCATCGCGAACAATAAAGCGATGTTTATCAATACCATGAAGGTCCTTGGATGCTATGATTATGTGCGAGTATCCCTTAATAATATCAATTTATGGGATTTAGCGGACCGCCTACGAGCCACAAGAGTCTATGAGGCCCTCCATCGAATTTCTATCAACACTATAATGGGATGGCGACATGATCAATTACTGATTATTTAACCGCCCCTTTGCCGAACAATAGAGGAATTTTGCAAGGCGCTGTCCATTCCCACCAATGGCGAAACCGAATTAGGCACAAGGGAGAAACGCATGAAGTACTAGGAAACGATCGCAATTGATGAGCACCCGCAAAGACTCACGCCTCATCTCATCAATAGAATTAAGGTATATTCATATTATTTTGACTAATTCTATTTTCCCAACAGGAGAGGACACGACGGAATTTAGAGGGAGGGACATTTACATAATGCGGTGCATGAAGAGTCACAAGCATCAACCGCACCTTGGATACCACATCTTGCACCACCTCAAATCGGTGACCACCGACAAAAAGAATAATCACGTGGTTTCCGTGGGTTGTTATGCAACCCTCCTTGCGCACCACCACAACATAAAACTCGTCAGCGAAACTGAAGTATTCGGAACCAACCACCTCAACATGAACTACCTAGTAAACAACGATCACATGCAAGCGGTATTTAATGCACACACATGAGACATAAGGTACACGTTGATAATAGGCGAGGGAATGACTTTCCATATCGGAACGGGTAAGGGGTCATTCCAGTTTGGATATGAATCTGAACATGGAGATGATGCACGAAGCGACGAGGAAGAACCAATAGAAGAGGAACCAATCGAGGAAGAACCAACCGAGGAGGAACCAACCGAAGAGCCCATGGAGGAAACACATAGCGCATCACACCACTCATCCCGCCACCATCATGACATGGCTTTCGTACGCCACCTCATTCCACCTCGCGATAATACCAACGAAGCGACTTCAAGCCCGCACCTACCGGCTGGGACCAAGAAACAACCATATCACAACCTCATGAGCCCGGCCCAGCCGCACGTTACGCCAACAATACCCTCGAAAAATTGAAGAAACGCACCCGCTACTTGGAGGAATATTTGGACAAGGTAAACAAAGCCCACGAGAATTTCTATGAATATTGCCTTTCCAAGGGAATACCATTCACACCACCGATTCCATTCACCCCACCACCACCCCTTCACAACGAGTAATCTGTGAGATCTTTCTTATCTCTCTCTTAATTGTTTATTTGGGTAGAGGTAATAAATTAGTTTAGGAATTGCATTGTATCTAGGATCATGGCATGTAGGACCCTTATTTTTTATTTTTTCGCTAGCAGTTTTACTTAATCGGGACCACTTCTCAAGGCTTAACCAAGAGAAGTTGGGAGGAACGATTGAGGTTTTTATCTAGCGTGCATATAGGCATTTGCATTGATAGGAGCATATAATTTTGGGTTGATTTGCATGTAGTTAATCAAATAGGAATTGTTTCAAATTGAGTTAGGCTAGGGTTTAGACAATTGGCCAGGATACCAAAATTTGGAATTAGTAAAATAATTAGTGATCTCAAAGTGAACAATTAATTGCTAACCATGAGTGTTGACCAAAATTGCAAACCCTAGAATTTTTATTTATTGAGTAATTTATTTTTGCAAAATCTTTTAAGCTTGATAGTGTTTTAGAATACCCATTTATTATAGATAGACCCCTAGCGAAAATATGCAATAATTCCTTGTATGAATGAATACTTGGAATTGTGTGTAATCATGGTGCTTGTGACACAAAAATATTTTATTTTTCAGAAAAATAGAAAAATACAAAAAAAATCAGAAATGAGAAAAATCCAAAAAAATAGAAAAATATAGAAAAAGAAAAAGAAAAAAATAGAATAAAAGATGGAAGATAAAAAGAGTACGGGTGCCTACACAAGACTGGTTACCAATAGGCTCGAGAAAACCTCTCAAATTTTAAATTTTGTATATATTTAATTTTTCAAAAATAGTCACAAGTACCAACACACTTAGTTGTCATACTTTGCTCCAATCAATTGGGAAGGAAATCAAAATTTATATCATTAGAATTCCTATTGATTGGAAGGGATCCATTTATAATCGAAGGAGAAATTAATACTCTCAATTTTAAGGATATTTGTGAAGTAGATTGTTCGATAATAATTTTTCTAGGGTAAGTACAATGAGGTCAATCATGGGGTGAATAAATTATTCAAGGGAGAGATCATGAATATTTTAGAATTCTAAGTTTTTATTGTCATGCCGATTGTACCAAACCCAAGTTCTAATTTAATTTTTAAACAAGTCTTTGAGATCGTATGGTTTAACCTAGACCGGACATTTGACCAGCTGGGATGTCGTTGCTTGAGGACAAGCAACAATTCAAGTTGGGAGCGTGATCAGAGTCAAAATAATGATAATTTACGTAGGGTTTTGGCTTAGATTTTGCATATTTTCTCACACTTATGTTTAATTTATTAGAGAAAATGCTACTGTCACCCTTCTTTATGTTTTATTGCAGAAAACAGGTTTTGGGACTATTTTACACCAAATGGAGCTAGAATCGGGTCAATCGGATCAGCGACGCTTATCGACGAAGTCTCTGTTACGGTCCGTATTGCTTGATACGGACCAGGCCTAGCACATACCAGAAGATAGTGCTGGAAGCATTAAACCCTAACCGTCAAGGTCCTAATACGGACCGTATCAGGTGATACGGTCCGTAACCGAAGGTGTCTCTTGAGGAATAACTGTCGACAGCTGTTTCCAGATCAGTTTCTTAGCCCCTACTCAACCTCCAGACGTCCCTCCACTCCTATATAAGGCCCCTGGGCAGAAGAATAACATATCTTTGTAATTAGGGTTAGATTTGATTAAAGAGAGAAGAGAGGAGTGCATGTAACAATGCTATTCCGCGGCTAAGTTCATTTTCTTAGGGCTAGGCAGTAAACCTTGTTACTCTTGATGTTTTGATATATATATCTCTGTTGATTATGATTTCTTATTGTTCAATCTAAATGCTTTTGTGATTTACTATCTCTTCATCTAACTTCAATGATCTAGTTTGAGTCCGTTAGGGTAGTGACAGTACTTTAATGGTAAGAGAAACTATTTGTATGAATTAGCCTCGTTGAGATCTATTAGGTTTATGTGAAGAAAACCTTAGCGGGAATACCATAAACCAGACCAACAAAATGCGTACCAAATTCCATCACTTGTGTAGGAAAATCGCAGTGATCTGTGTAGTAATTTGGGGTTTTTATAGATCAGTCATTTGCATAAGGAAATCACAGTGTCCTATGTAGATCTCGATGAAAGATCTGTCATTCTTGCGTAACATAAATCGCAATGACCTATGTAGTGTCTTTCATAAACAACAACAGGAAATCAGATGCAACAGGAATATATTATCAAGGCGGATTGAGTAGCAATGGTGTGCCGAAACCTAGGAATTCTCATCTCTATCTCTATTTTAATTACTTTTAATTGCTTCCTAATTTACATTGATCACAACAACATCTCTCAAATTTTAGATTTCATCTAGCCTTTCGAAAGATTGTGATTCGATCGCTCAAAGCACTGAACCAATATGCCCTGTGGATCGACCTCGAATATACTACTCGATAGGATTGTGCGCTTGCAGTCCGAACTGATAGCATTTCCGAGTTTATAAATATTAAAAGAAACATTGTTCTCTTTGAGTGAT